>CAUYQG010201991.1:0-31140 GCA_963574415.1 Tarsius wallacei | reverse complement strand
TAAAAAAAATGAAGGTTAAGCCGGGCTGGTGGCTCAGCCTGTAATCCCGCGCTTTGGGAGGCTGAGGTGAGTGCATTGCCTGAGCCCGCGGGTTCGAGACCCGCCTGGGCAACTTGGCGAGACCTCATCTCTACAATAAATCAAAAAATCAGCCAGGAGTGGTAGCGCGCGCCTGTAGTTTCAGCTACTTGGAAGGCTGAGGCAGGTTGAGACTGCGGTGGCCGGGAGCGTGCCACTGCACTCCAGTCTGGGCGACAGAGTGAGACTCCAACTCGAAAAAAAAAAAAAAGATTATTTTTTTAAAAAGGGAGAATGGCAAGTGTTGAGAATGATTAAATATAGAATCAGCAACGGACATTTTTGTTTTCTCTTTCTCTCTCTCTCTCTTTAAACAAGAAGAAATGAAAATGATTGAGGCCGGGCTTGGTGGCTCAGTCTGTAATTCCAGCACTTTGGGAGGCCAAGGCAGGCGAGTGGATTGCCTGAGTCCGCGGGTTTGAGACCCACCCGGGCAACTTGGCGAGACCTCATCTCTACAATAAATCAAAAATTAGCCGGGCGTGGTAGCGCACGCCTGTAGTTCCAGCTCCTTGGAAGGCTAAAGCGGAAGGATCGCCGGAGCCCAGCAGGTCGAGGCTGCAGTGACATGGAGCATGACACTGCACTCCAGTCTAGGCTACAGAGTAAGACTCCAACTCAAAAAAAAAAAGAAAGTGACTGAAAAGGAATACAGTTCTCAATATGCAATTCAATGTTATCTAATGCCATCCCATTGTTCAGGGATGAGAAACATGGGCATAACTAAGAACATCAAGTTACAGAAAAGGAAGCTGTGGCCCCTGGATTTAAGTTGCCCTCTATGGTTGGGCGAGGAGTCAGATCCAGGTGTCCTGACTTCATGTATTTCCATCTAACTCTTTCCACGTCACAGAAGTGGCCAGTACTCAGACATTATAAAGCTTGCTTCTCAGACACAGCCAACCTACATGTCTCTTTACAGATGGGGAAGAAAGTGAGGCCACGGAGGGTCAAGATCAAGTTCTATCCCCTGCTCACCCTCCCCAACCCGCTCCAGATGTGGCAGATATCCAGGTAGAGGTAAACACAGCAAAGAAAGGACAGGAGGGTTGAAAAGAGAGAAGTGGATTCAGAGAGGGGAGGTTAGTAAGCGTGGGCAGACCATTCTCTAAATGAGAGCTTAGACTCCGGTTCCCTTCCAAGAAGATAAAAATGGCTAATGAAAATCATGTGCCTTACAGCAAGTGGTAAGAGGAGCCCATCCTCTGTGTTCTAATATCCCTATATGTCCACACCGGAAATCTGCAGGAGTTCTCTTGTTTTAGAGTATACAGTATTAACAGGCATTTGCTGTTAACATTTGCTCACCGAGAGGCTTGAGAAGCTTGTCAGGATGACGGTGAAGGACCTCAGCTTTAAAAGTATTTTCCCCAACAACAAAACTTGAGAGCTCAGCATTACATCTAAAGACAATAGTGCTTTTTTCTGATGTTCTAACCAGAGAGTGGGGCCTTAGTTACCAAGATTACATTTGCTGCTTTTTTTTTTCTTTTAAGGACACAGTTCTATAAACATAAATATATATGGACTGCAAATATTTTTATGTTTTGCTAAATTGGTCCTTGTGAAAAGAGGTTATAGATAACTGTATAATATATACATGGGTCGCAGTGGATTGTAATTCCCATGAACTACATACAATGCACAAAAATATTTGGCCAAGTATGTTGAATCCAAAAAACTGCTCTAGTGCCCTGAGCATTCACAGTGCAACATGTTGGTACCTTGGAAACATGCATGTAAAGGGAGTATGGGTGGTTCAATGCTGCCTGCTACAGGTACTAGAACAATCTACAGCCTTGCTAGGCAAAATGAAATGTGCTGACCTGCGAGACATCACCTGAGTGTGTGTTAAAAATGCAGAATCTCAGGCCCCACCCCAGACATACTGAATCAAAATCTGCATTGTAACAAAATCACCCAGCTGAGTCTCACACACATTGAAGTCTGAGAAAGGTGATCTATAGTACATGATCTATAGTGCACGAAGCCCCTTATACAGCAGGCCACATCTCAATCATCTTTACAGCCTTAAACTACTTGACAGATAGTCCTGTAAACAGTCTGCCATACCTGATTCTCCAAACTGGCATCTTTTGTAAACTTTGTTGGTTCCTTGTTTTTCAACCACTTGCAAAGTTAAGCCACTAAATCACCTGTGTAAACCATGATTAATTCCTTTGACATTAATAGCAGGGTGACTTCTCTCTCCTGTTACCCCAAAGAGACTGCTAATTGCCCTCCAATTGTTTACCTTTGTATTGTTTTATGAGAGCTCAGAGAAAGATGGAAGATATTCCCCACCAGGCCAGAAACAAATGCCAGACAGGTTTTGAGAAGGCTGAACACATGCTATGACTACACCTTGTTAGTAGAAGGGCTTTGCTTTCTTTGTTTTGTTTTCTTTTTTATGGAAGGGAAGACGCCTCCATAATTATAGGTGTTGCTGTTTAAAACCCAGAATGTTTTCCAAACCACTGAGGGGCCACACCTCCAGCAGCCGTGAGCCGTCTGAGTTGGATTCTCTTTCCAGTTCTTTAAACAATTTATCAAGACATATCCAAGCACTACTAGATTTACATTAAGTATAACGAGAGGAAGGGGGGACCCCATCCAAGTATGGGTTCTCCCTGAATAAGCATGAAGGAACCCCAGGTGAACCTCACAGCTGAAGGTTAATTTGTATCTGTGAAGTTCTCGAAAAGACTGTAGTTAGGCACTTCACCTTTCTAACAAGACAACGGGTTACTTTTGCAACCCCCCGAAAAATAATTAAAACTATTGTTTAATACTATCCTAAGGCAGTGTAATTAAGGCTCTGAGTGAGTAATTGTATACCTGAATTCAAAATAAGATTTCACATGTAAAGCAAAGTTCTGATTGTAATCTCTGAGAAGTGTCTTGGCTTATATTTAGAATGCACAAGTGCCAGTTCAGCATTACAATAGGCATTGTTCAGTAGAACTGGAGACAAACTATGTTTGTATGAGAAGGGAAGTGAGGCAGGTCTACCCACCTTCAGGAACAGAGAGTCTGTGTGTTCCAAATTGTGGAAGATTTTAGGAGGAACTGAAGGATACTAAACATGGTGACATGCCAACATTTTTGGTGATGAGACATCTTAGCATAAGTTTGGGATCTGTTGGACTGTTTTAAAGTAATATCTATAAAATAGCTATCAAAAGAAGCTTTCCTATTTCCCCCTGCGGTGATGTCCATGAGCTATTGTTGAAAGTAAAAACTATGCAAAGATTAAAAATCTGATTTTCCCAAGGCTGGTAGGCATCCTATGGTGTTGAATTAGAGTTGAAGATATCCATGTGGTCATTTTTTTTTTTCTTAGTCAGAGTCTCACTCTGTTGCTGGAGTGCAGTGACACACACGGGTCACCGCATGGTCACCGCAACCTCAACCTGCTGGGTTCAGGCAATCCTTTCACCTCTGCCTTCCAAATAGCTGGGACTACAGGCATGCGCCATCACTCCCAGCTAATTTTTTTATTTATTGTAGAGATGAGGTCTCGCCAAGTTGCCCAGGCTAATCTCAAACCCATGAGCTCAGGCAATCCTCTCATGGCCTCCCAAAGTGCTGGGATTATAGGCGTGAGCCACCACGCCTGGTTGGTCATTTTTTAAAATATGTGTACTTTTTTTAAGGTCATTTAAAAAAATATGTATAAATATATATATATATATACATATATATATGGAGGGAGAGAGAAGCTAATAGATACAGAAATACATGTATATGTGTATGTATGCATGAATTGATATGCATACATATATTCTCTTGCCCTGTTCATTGAGACAGGCTAGAAACAAAGTCAATCCAATAACAATGAGCACACTTAGCACCCAGATCTTGGTTTCTAAATACCTTTCCAATAAAAGAAATCAGGGTTCCCTGGAAAACTAGTTAATTCCAGAGGTGAGGTAGGACAAATACAGGGTAAGCCTGGAGCATCTTATGGTACAAAAAGTGCTAAAGGAAGTGCTAAAAATAAACAAACAAAAAAACAGGAAGTGGTGGGTGTGTGTGATTTATTGAAAGGACACAGGGACCAACCTGAAAGGGCTCCCCAGTGCCCAAAGCTAAGACATCTTGAGCAAGCAAAAAAGAAATAACAATAGTATTGGATTATAACCCATAGATTACATAAATATATATGAATCCCTACTAACATATCTATGCACAAACACATATGAATATATATCTACATACATAAACAGAGAAGTGACACCTCTTGCTTACAGAAGACGGGTGGGACCAGCCATCTGTTTTTTAACAGGTGATGCTGATGCCACAGCCTATAGAACTCAATCAGATAACTGAAGTTATTGAAGTAGGTTGTGTGCAATGTAGTAGGGAGGCGTAGGGACTATGGCCAATTTAAGCACACAAGCCTCAGCTAAAAGTGACAGATGCTGAGTGCTGTCACCAAGAAAGCAAGACCAGGACAGGAAGAGCTTTTGAATTTTCAAGGAAGCTAAGAAATTCAGATTTTTATCTAAATATCCCTCAGTTTAAAAATTCTAGATGGGCCAATCAAAACAGAGATGCAGGGCATACCAAGGCCATAGGCTGCCTATTTGTCACTCTTATTTTTGGGGAAACTAAATCACCATATCAGTTTAGGAAGATAGAATTCATTTAAGTGAGCTGGGTAAAAACACTCAAAAGAGAAAAAAGGGAACTTGGAGAGTATTCTGGCTTACTCTTAAATTCCTTCCCAAGCATTAATAAGTCACCCCACACATCCTGGTGAGAAAGGCTGGTCTACATTCTGAGTCATGTCAGTAAAGACTCACATTTTCAAAACACCAAACGGTCAGAACATCATTATTTCCAAAGTGCTGTTATTTAAAAGGATTTTTTCTTCCCAGAAGAGTGAGTTCAACAGTTTTACTGGGATATTTATTCGAGAAATCCAGTGCCAGGGTGACCTCCTACAGCCATTATTAAGACTCACTATCTGTTCTGTCCTGAAGAAAGCCTTGGAAGAGAGTCAGTTGACTTTTGTCTCCTCCCTTTTGGATCCACCCTTACCTACTCTTTCTGCTCAAGTCAGTCCTGAGCCACAAATATTAGAGTCCCTACTTTCAAGGAACTTATGGTCTAGCTGACTGAAGATATACCCTAAGTACAAACAAGGTCATAAGATGAATGCCTTAAAGCAGGAGTCCCCAATCCCCCCCACCCCCACCCCACAGCCATGGACCAGCAGCAGTCCGTTGACTGTTAGGAACTCAGCCACACAGCAGGAGGTGAGCGGCAGGCAAGTGGAGCTCTGTCCTCTGTATTATCAACAGTGGCATTAGATTCTCATAGGAGTGCAAACCCTATTGTGAAACTGCACATGCAAGGGATCTAGATTGTGTGCTCCTTTTAGACTCTAATTCCTGATGATCCTCCTTACCCTCTCCATGGAAAGATTGTCTTCCACGAAACTAGTCCCTGATGCCAAAGGACGCATAAAGAGCAGAGGGGTGACCACACTGGAAAGGAGGCATGTGGAAAGACGACGGAGCAAGGAGTTAGTTGCAGCCAGGTCTTCCTAGATAGGTAAGGTTACGGTACATGGGGTTGGGGTGGCAAAAGAGCCCTACAGATGAAAATGCAGCAGCAGCAATGATCTGCATCTGCAATACCTGGGACAGAGAGTTCCAAACCTGGAGATCTTTACAAAGGTCAGTTCCTAGGTCCAGACATTATGATTCCTTTGACCTGGAGTATGATCTGGGCATCCGACTTTCAGAAGCTCCATGGGTGATTCTAATGTGTAGCATAGTCTGGGAACTCCTGACCTGGGTGAGTCTGGGACAGCAGTCACAGTCAGCTCTGACAGTGTGAGGGATCTAGAAGCCCAAGTCACCCTAAACACTCTGTTCTGTCACAATAACCAATCACTTAATTCCCCAGAAGGGGCTGGAATATTCTTCAATGTGGTCTCCAGTCCCCATACCTCAGAATATGTTGCCCAGACTAGTCTCAAACTCCTGAGTTCAAGCGAGTCTCCCATCTTGGCTTCCCAAAGTACTGGTATTACAGGCATGAACCACAGCTCCTGGCCCAGAAGCAACTTTTTAAAACCGCTAAATCAGAGTGTTGGTGAGGGATTGTGGAAATGGGCATCTTTAGAAGTGCAACACTTGGTTTATGATATACATTAAGGTTTAGAATCCTTCCATGAGGGCTGGGCTCAGTGGCTCAGCCTGTAATCCCAACACTTTGGGAGCCCTAGGTGAGTGGATTGCCTGAGCCCTTGGGTTCGAGATCCTCCCGGTCAACTTGGCGAGACCTCATCTCTACAATAAATCAAAAATTAGCTGGGTGTGGTAGCGCGTGCCTGTAGTTCCAGCTACTTGGAAGGCTGAGGCGGAAGGATCGCCAGAGCCCAGCAGGTCGAGGCTGCGGTGGCCGGGAGCATGCCACTGCACTCCAGTCTGGGTGATGGAATGATACTCCAACTCAAAAAAAAAAAAAAAAAAATCCTTCCATGGGGATTTCCAATTTCTACCTGCCCTAAGACTGTCTCCATTTTATTTTTATTTTTATTTTTATTTTTGAATTAGAGTCTCACTCTGTTGCCCAGGCTGGAGTGCAGTGGCACGCTCACATCCACCCTAGCGTTGACTTGCTGGGCTCAGGCGATCCTTCCACCTCAGTCTTCCAAGTAGCTACAGGCACCACCACCATGCCCAGCTAATTTTTTGACTTATTATAGAGACAGGTCTCACCAAGTTGCCCAGGTTGGTCTTGCACCCCTGGGCTCAGGATATCCTCTTGTCTCAGCCTCCCAAAGTGCTGGGATTACAGGCTTGAGCC
The DNA here is from genome assembly GCA_963574415.1 of Tarsius wallacei. Lineage (NCBI taxonomy): Eukaryota > Metazoa > Chordata > Mammalia > Primates > Tarsiidae > Tarsius > Tarsius wallacei. Next base: position 24,237 of record CAUYQG010201991.1, on the reverse strand, counting down.
ACCACACCCAGCAACTTCTCCATTTTAAAAGAGAAACTTTAGAAAGGGGAAAACATAAAACGAAGGAACAAATTAGGACACGGCAGCATTGTAAAAGTTTCCTAGAAGTCACAGAGTTTAGGTTCTTCGTTTTCCATAGGTGAAAACCAGTCACAGAAAGACTAGACAGGGTAAGATCTTGGTTACTGGCAGAGTCATGGGCCTCAGAAATACCTGGTTGAAAACCTTGGCACTACCCTTAAACAGAATGTCACCTTAAGTTCCTGAACACTTCCAAGCCTCTATACCTGGACACATCTCACAGGGTAGCTGAGAAGATGGAGAGAATGCATATGCAGCACCTAGGCCAGGGATAGGTGCACAGTGAATACTCAACAGGTCTCAGTTGATTCGGAAGTAACAGAGCTTGGTTCAAAATCCAGAAACCTGAGTCCCAGTTAAGGGCTCCACAGGCTTCAACTGAAAGAGCTCTGGGCTTTGGAACTCAGATGTGGAAGAATGTTTTTTATGTCTGGATTATCTCAGTGCCTTTCAAATCATTCCACTCAGGCTGTCTGCCCCACCCACTTCTGAAATCAGGTCTGCCTTCCTATTCATCAATTCTTGATGCAAGAATAAGATGGAGATACTTTTTTAAAATTCAGAAATGGAAAATGAGGCTGGGCATGGTGGCTTACACCTGTAATCCCAGCACTTTGGGAGGCCAAGATGGGAGAATTGCTTGAGCCCAGGAGTTCAAGAACTGCCTGGGCAACATAATGAGACCTCATCTCTACAAAAAATCAAAGTATTAGCCAGACATGGTGGCACATGCCTAGAGTCCCAGCTACTCAGGAGGCTGAGGCAGAAAGATCACTTGAGCCCAGGAGGTTGAGGCTGCTGTGAGCCAGGATCGCACCACTGCACTCTAGCCTGGGCAAGAGAACAAGACCCCAACTCAAAAAAAAAAAAGAAAGGAAGAAATGGAAAACAACAACAGAAGACTTGCCTTCTTTATTTTATTTTATTTTTATTTATTTATTTATTTTATTTTTTGAGTTGGAGTCTCACTCTGTCACCCAGACTGGAGTGCAGTGGCCGCTCCCGGCAGCCTCGACCTGCCGGGCTCCGGCGATCCTTCCGCCTCAGCCTTCCAAGTAGCTGGAGCTACAAGCGCGTGCCACCACACCCAGCTAATTTTTTTGATTTATTGTAGAGATGAGGTCTCGCCAAGTTGCTCAGGCGTGTCTCGAACCTGTGGGCTCAGGCAATCCACTCACCTCAGCCTCCCAAGGCACAGGATTACGGGCTGAGCCACCGAGCCCGGCTTAAGACTTGCCTTCTTAGGCAAGGACATTCTCATACAGCTGAGTAGATTTCCTTCCTATCAGTCTCTCAACCTTACACTATGGACTTGTTGGGCCCAGTAAGTAGCTGAGTATTTGTTAGAGGGGGTGGCCCTGTGCATTGGGTGGTACGAAGTATTATAGGTGTGGTACCTATCCCCCAGGCGGGACAAGCAAAAATGTCTCCAAATGTCCCCAATAGGGTCCAAATTGCCCTCAGGCAAGAACCACTGCTCTAAGTGTCCCTGGGGCAGGCAGGTAGTGGACTCTCTCTGGGCCACCAACATTCCTCTCCCTGCTCTTGGTATTTATCTGATATCTTCCCCACAAGGAAGAGCAAAAATTGGTCTCATTTCTATCTGTAACTGAGAACCAGTTTTATCTGTAACCAAATGATTTCCTTTTTAAAACAGAGTGGCTTAAGGTAAGGCCATGTGTAACCTGAACAGAGCCTCAAGGTGGGCCCCACAGAGGGGTCAGCAGCTACCAACCCATTTTCAATCTGACACAGCTCTTGCCAGCACAGTCTGTCCCATCATGATTGAGCAGACTTTATTAGAGTCCACGACTCCATAAATAATGTCAGGTATGCCGTCGGCCTCCGCCTAAAAACAAACACAATAAAGGAAATGATGACCAATCAAATCATAACTTTAGGATATTGCATCTCATGGTGATGCATGGGATTTTAATTAGGCAAGAACCTCCTCTGGATGTTCTCATTAAAATTCTCCTTCTGGGAAGTCCAGGGCATTTGCATCTCAGGTACTGGAGACACCAGAAGTGACCGGACAGTAATCATGTGGTGAGGTTGATCCTCTCACTAACTCCACCTTTTCAATCTGAATTCATCTATTCTTGATGGGCTTTCTGCACAACTTACAGAGTCCTGCTTATTGTTGCTGTTTTAATAACCAATCACAGAAATGTCTGAATGAATACTAGATGGATAGAAAATTTTGGAAAAAAGCGTTTGTTTCCAAGACTTTTGCTAACCTTAGCATTTTGATGGATTTGCAGCTAACATGAATCTAACAATTCAGTTAGACTTTGAAAGAACCTTCTTATGAGAAACACAAGTGAGCATCAACCAGGGCCCCTCACACAGGCAAGTCTGATGTTAATTGTACTCACTTATTCATAAGTGAATACCCACTGCATGCTACTGTGTACCAGGCACTGTCCTAGACATTAGAGAACAGTAGTAAACAAAAGATAAAGATCCTTGCCCTCATGGAGCTTACATTCTAGTGACTTTTTTTGGTGAATTATGTGTGATTTTTCAATTGAACATTTCTTAAAGAATAAACTAGAAGCAATAGCTGCCAATATAAACTGATCAGGTCAGCAAAGAGGATGTATTTTGTTAGCATTATCACTTAAGCTATAAGGAAATGCCAGATAAAACTTTTGTGGATTTTGAGGCAGTAGTTAAAAATGGAAAAGTAAATGAACATAAATGATGCTGTAACGAGCTTTTTTTTTTTTTTTTTTTTTTTGAGTGAGGGTCTCACTCTGTCCCCCAGGCTGGAGTGCAGTGGTGCAATTACAGCTAATTTTTTGGTGTTTTGTAGACATAAGGTTTCGCCATGTCGCTTTAGGCTGCTCTCGGACTCCTGCACTTGAACAATCCTCTTGTCTCGGCCTCCCAAAGTACTGGGATTCCAGGCATGAGCCACTATCTGGCTGTAACGGAGCTCATATCATTAAAAGGTGAGTTTTACTTATTTTCTTTTCTCTTGGTCTTTTTCTTCCTCTGTGCAAAACTACTTGCTCATAGTTATTTCAATAAAGGGTAGTCACTAGTAATTGATTATCTTCATATCTTAACCCCTGGGGGCTGCCTGCAAGATTAATGAACTTGTTTTTCTTTCAAAGAACAATGATCTTTAGGTCATGCAGACCTCCTTGATGGCATCTAGAAGTTTGGAGTTTGATCACCAAGGCACATGAGCAGCTTTGATCATCAGAGATCTCATCTCCAGCTCGCATACCTACCTTACCCATAAAAGCCCCCAGGTAGGTTCAAAGGAGGTCAGATTTGAGAGTTTCCCTCTCCACCCTTAAGCTTTGGCCAAGCGAATAATAAACCTTTCTGTGTCCCTAAGTGCTATGTGTCAGCATTTGGCTTTCTGTGTATCAGACACTCAAACCTAACTTTTGGGGTTCTTACAACAGTATGATGGTAGTAAAAACTGACCACAAAGAAGCTTAAAGGTTAATTTACCAACAGTGGAAAAATTAGGCCACATTGATCCATGCCCCCAGCTTAGCTAGAAGAAAGGCATAGGTCCTAGAAAGATTCAGACAACCAAATGATGCCAGAATTTTGATTTTAAGGGGTGAGGGGAGAGAAAGAAAGAGAAAGGGAGAGAGCGCACATCTCCTAGTGGCAAGTTATCTGTGGCATTCTGCTGGAAAGAGTTCTAGGCCCAGAGAGAAATGGGGGACTGAAGATTATGATACTGGCATCCCTACAAGACTCCAGTTGGCACAATAAAACCAGCCTTTCCTCCAGGCAACAGAAAATAGCCTCTTGTGGATGCTTGTCTTAGGACACAGAACAGCAGAAGGTAGAGGGGCCAATCCAATCTTCTTTGGTTGTTCCAGCAGGTGCTGGGGCAGCATGAAATCTTATGCTCAAGGGGAACAAATTGTATATTTTGTTGGGTCAGAATTCAAAAGTTCGAATTCTGGAGAAGAGACGATAATGGTCTGTATAATTTATATGGCCCTCCCCAAGGAAGCACCAGCATCTGTGTTCCAAAAGAATCGAGCTGGCCGGCCTGCTGTTTGCCTCTTGGATCTTTGTGCTGGTTGAAAGGTCACATGCATCTGAATGTTGGGAAGCATATTACCCAGTTGTTTGTTTGTTTCTGTCTTCCCTATAAACAGTTTGGTCTCCTTCTGGGGAAAAGAAATAATGTGAGCAGAGCAAACACACACGCTCTCAAAAATGCTCTGCTTCAGTATCCAATAAAGCTAGATTTTTCTAGGGCAGGGAGAATCTTAAAGAGGAAGACCTTAGCTCTGCTCACAGTTTCATCTCATGCTGAGTACTGAAAAATTTGTTTTGAAAAAAAATTACGGGAGCTCTTTAGATATATAGTGATGCTAAAATTGGCTTATCTGGTTCATAAGGAAAGAAAATAAAGGATAATTAAGAATTCCATGTTGTCTGGTGTCCTTACAAATTCTCTCTGCCAGGTGCAGTGGCTCAAGCCTGTAATCTTCGCACTTTGGGAGGCCTAGGTGAGAGTATTGCCTGAGCCTGCAGATTCGAGACCAGTCTGGGCAACATGGAGACACCTCATCTCTACAATAAATAAAAAAATTAGCCAGGTGTGATAGCACGTGCCTGTAGTTCCAGCTACTTGGAAGGCCGAAGCGGAAGGATTGCCGGAGCCCAGCGGGTCGATGCTGGGGTGGCTGTGAGCATGCCACTGCACTCCAACCTGGGAGACAGAGTGAGACTTCAAATCAAAAAAAAAAAAACCAACAAAAAATACACCAAATTCCTCTCTCTGAAATTCACCTATGTCAGAGAATTCACCTATTGCCTCATTTAGGATAGTATTGTGTCTGTCTGTTTTATGTATTAATGACACGGTTCCTCTAGGCCTTCCCCATCTTGGTCCTCTGCGGGCATATTCTCCCTTTAGCTCTTTGCTTGGCTAGATGCTTCTCACCCTTCAGGTCTCAGCTTAAATGTCATGTCCTTGGATGAGCCATCCCTGGCTTCCCCTCCACTTCCTTCAAAACTAATATCTAAATTTATGGCTTGTTTCTTGATTTATTTACTTATTTATTGTCTGTCTCCCTCCTTAGAAATAAGCTCCATGAGGCTAGAGAGCTGTCTATTTCACTCATTTCCAATTTTTCAGTGGCAGATAGTGGGCATTTAAATATTTGAGCAAATGAATGAATAAACAAATGAATGATCGAGTGACAAGGTCACTGTGCCATTCAGGAGACCCTGTCTCCTTTGGTCTTTCCTTCCTCCACATAAAATCATGATGATGACACCCAACTCAGAAATGAGAGACTGACATGGAAATGAAGAAATGAAGGTTCCCTGTACAGGGATGCCAATAGCAAGAATGTGGTTGTGCTGTACAGGGACTCCCAGAGTCCACCAAGAGATGAAGGAGGAGTTCTGAGGAGGCAGACTGGAGGGCAGGGGGCAGAGCCCCGCTCAGAAACTCCATCCACCTGGGACTCTACTAGCGCCCAGTCCGACAGGATAGGTCTAATGACAAAACCTGCAGAATGGTCCAAGAGAGGCTTGGACCGTTGGTGAACTCTGCATCCCCTCGTTCAACATTATGCACTCACACACGTCCTTTTAGACAACATAAGGGCTCACCTGGACCCTAGAGTCACTAAGACCTTTTAATTATGTGAGCAGATACACAGGTCTTTCAGAGTTACTTAAAATTGGAAACATATGCCAAAGGGAATAAAGCCAGGCAAATATATTCAGACTTGAAACACATGATGCATAACTACAAAATAATACAAATGAGCACATGTGCGCACACACACAAACATACACCTGGATTTACTTCCAAATGCGTGTAACGCATTTGAAAGTAGTCACCTTGAGGGTCTCTGCACTTATTCCAACAATGACTCCATTCATCAAGCCACATTTGAATCTTCCTTTTAGGAACTTCCATGAGAAAAGTAAGACACTGGTTAAGACATTGCCTCTTATGCTAAATTTTATCCATGTGGCTCTGTTTGATTTTTGAAAATGACCAAACAGAGATTCAGAGCATGTCTTTGGGGCCAACCAAGTGGATAATTCCTGGTGTTTTTCTGGAATAATGAAGCCTAGTTTTCTTGTTTGGTTCAGAAAGGACTTTAAAGGCAATAATCAAAAGTGAAATTCAAAAGAAGATATTTTGCTGGTAGCACCATTGAAACAAGCATATAATTTCCCAAGGTAGGAAATCTTGAAGGACAACATTCTTTGGGATCTATAACATGTAATATGTTTATTTTAAAATTCCATATGATTACTTGCAGAACAACCTTATATGGAAGAAGTAGCTTACAAATGTTCACAACCCCCACTCCTGAATCACTATGTGTTACGTTAGGGAACGATATGTTTCCATTCTGGTATCTGTCATGAGAAATTAAAATATAATTCCTGTTGCTTTTTAATCAATCTTTTAAAGCAAGATCAAATAAATAGGACGTAGACTGTTGTAAACACAATTAATCACTTGTTTTATAAAAGTCACAAGACTGCAAAATTATCTTTTTTTTTTTTGAGTTGGAGTCTTACTCTGTTGCCCAGGCTGGAGTGCAGTGGCACACTCCCGGCCACCGCAGCCTCGACCTGCTGGGCTCTGGAGATCCTTCCACCTTAGCCTTCCAAGTAGCTGGAACTACAGGCACGCACTACCACGCCCAGCTAATTTTTGATTTATTGTAGAGATGAGGTCTCGCCAAGTTGCCCAGGTGGGTCTCGAACCCGCGGGCTCAGGCAATCCACTCACCTCAGCCTCCCAAAGCGCGGGATTACAGGCTGAGCCACCGAGCCCGGCTTATCATTCTGTTTTTTAACACTTTTTAAAAATAATGAATTCTCAAAGAAGAACACTTGGAAAATAGTATGTATAAGTAACAAATACCTTTAACCCCTTTGTCTGTAAATAATTGCAGTAAATATCTGCACCTATATCCTTCCAGATCTTTCTCTAGCATGTGTGTGTGTGCATACTGTAGACAACAGACTTGGAATGAGAAGTCTATTCAGCTACTTAGTAAGGTACTCTGTGCCTCTATTCAGCTACTTGGGCAAGGTACTCTGTGCCTCTGCTCCACCACCTGTAAGATGGGAATATGACGCTTGCTTTGTGCATTTTTGTAACAATTAAATGACTTAAGGAACATAAAGAACATAGCCCAGTGTCTGACACATGGCAAGTAACCAAATTAATTATATCAATGGTATTATTATTATTATTACACAATTTGGAAAGCAGCTGTTTTCAGTGACAATTATATTGCGAGCATTTTCCTTGACATTATTTTAAATTCTATTACAAGAGGAGCTATTAATCTGAATTACTCAGAACTGTCTGCAAGTTGGTAAATAGAAAAAGTTGTAGCCTGACACAAAGGTAGCGACATTAAAGACACCAGTAAGAATTGAACAAAGCAAAAGATTGGAACTCACACCAAACCAACGGAATGAGCATCCCTGACAGTGGGTTCAGGCACAAATATATTAACATGGATTAAAAACGATCAGGTTTGTCCCCAAGAGACATTTGCCAATGTCTGGAGACATTTGCCACAACTGGGAGGAGGAAGGGGTATTAAACTGACATCTTGTGGGCAGAAGCCCACGATGCTGCTAAGCATCCTACAATGCATAGCACGGCTCCCACAGCACAGAACTATCTGGTCATTTGACATGCCAGCAGTGCTAAAGTTGAGAAACCTTGTCTAATCCTCACTGGCTCTGTGATCACAAACAAGTCACTTTCCCTAGTAATGAAAGTGATGTTCAGGACAGATCATATGTACTGAGCACTGATGTCGAGTACTGTGCTAAATGCTTCACATAGATTATTTTGGTTTAACCTTCCCCACAGTCCTATAATGTAGCCTCTGTCATCATGCACACTTTATTGGCGAGGAAACAGGCCCATGAGGATTAACAAGTTTGCTCCAAATCTAACAAGTGGCTTAGCCCTAGTTTGAGAGCTCACATCATTTCATTCTTGAGCCTACATTCTTAACTCTAACACTCTTCTGCCCTGCTCTGAGCTTTCCCGTGTCTCTAGGTGTTTATGGAGATATATTTTGATTGATAGTGGCAGAGCTTCCATCTCGTATGCTAACTTCGTTGACATTTTAGCAGAAGTCTGGGATACCATGTCAAGAAAGATTGTGTGGTCTTGGATGGCTCAACAGAAAGCAAGTAATGATCGATTATTGATGTCTGCTGTGACTGTAGGAGAGAAGAGTAGTGGTATTCTGCCACATAGTTGATATCCTTGGACCAGATGATCTTATTTAAAGGTCTTTCTGAGAACCAACCAACTATGCTCCTATTTTTCCCCTCATGAACAGCCTCAATTCTTAGCCAAAAGCCACTTGCAGAGATGTGAACATCAAAGAGAATGTAGGACTGAGTAGTCTACTGCAAGGGTTTTATTCAATACACAGTTTTCCCTGGTTGCAGGGAAGCTGCTGAAAACTCTCAGGTCCTCGCCTACATAAGACAGAAAACATCAAAGTTTGTGAAAATCACAGCACACCTCCACCCAGAGTCAAAGCCAAGAACAAACAACTTTGGGGGTTGGACTGATTTCATGAAATAATCCGAGTGACTGAAGTGGAAAACAGCAATGACTACGAACATTAGGGAGGCCAAAAAATAATCTACTACATTTTTTAAAAATTATGCAATGTTTAGCCAACTGAGATCACTGGAGAAAAAAGAAAGAAAGAAAAGGAATCCCACAAACTTTACTAAACAAACTCACATACCAACAAACACTTAAACAACTGTAACCAGGAGGAGAAACTGAAGCTTGTTTTTAGTTACAAAGATCTGAGGATTGAGGGTGGAAAATAAACAAAAATTCAAGAGAAAAATCATTAATAAGATACTCGGAACTATTTTCCCACAAGTAATTTCTCTTAAAAAAAATAAAAAAGCAAGCTATAATCTATGTTTAAAAAAATCAACCTCTTGCATTCCTATCCCAATAAACCCTCTTTGCAAGAAGTCAACCAAAAAAATGAAATTCCATTGTCATAGCATTAAGTCTGTGGGGTATCACTTCAGCAAATCTTCAGAAAAAGAGTCGGGTAATTAATACAGGGTTCTGTAATGAAGGGGAACAGAAAATTAACAAAATAAAACCCACCCCAAAAGAAACTACAAGAAAACCAGGATTTACATGTTTGCAGTGTATCATTTCAAGAGCTTCCTGTTTCCTAACAACAACAAACAACAACACATACACAAACACACAAAACCACCCGCATCAATTTTTCCAGGAAGTCAGAGATTTAAATAAAACATTTGGACTGTTTTAGTAAAAACCAATGTCATTTCTTCCTAAACCACCTCTATCACTGGTGGATGGACTGGTGCAGCTTTTATGAAAGAAGAAGAAAACTGATTCTATAGGTCACGTTTCTATCTGCTTGAAAGACTCCAAGACTTATGGAGATAAAACAACATATAATACATAATTTTTTCTTATGAAATAAGCTATTTTTAATCAAATCGTCTTAACATAAAACAATCCATCTCTGCAACACAAAAGCAAATAAGTATTGAAAACTTTAAGTAAGATGGATTTTATTTTGCTAATGTCAAGCTTAAGGCAACTCAGCAAGAAATGACAACAACTGTACTAAATTATTTACGTTCATGACATCTTAGCTGTGTCTACAAGGCACCAAGACATTGTGATGAAAAGTAAAAGTCAGTAATTGCCCAGATGTTATGTCTAGTCACCAGCAGCTGGGATTTCCTCAGTACTTGCTCTCTTTCGCTAATGTCTTTGGGAGTTTGCTAGGAGGCCCTTTCTCATCACTTCTCTCTGTGGCTTTGCACTCCCCTGGTTTTCCTGAGCTCCTTGCACTTTGTGGAGCCCTTCACACAGCCACGTTCGGCAACTTTCTTGAATTGGGCTGTCCCTGGCCACATATGTTGACAGCCAATAGTGCACTTGGATAGGACCAAAACCAAATTCTTATCTCTGGGAATTTTCTTTCTCTTTTCTTCTTTTTGAGTTGGGGGATCTCACTGTGTCACCCAGGGTAGAGTACAGTGATCGGAGACACCATGATCATGACTGACTGCAGCCTCAACCTCCTGGGCTCAGGCAATCCTTCTATTTCAGCCCCCCGAGTAGCTGGCATGGAACTACAGGCACGTGTCACTATGCCTGGTTAATTGATTTTTACTTTTTTGTAGAGACAAGGTCTTGCTATGTTATCCAGGCTGGTCACGAACTCCTGATCTCAAGCAATTCTCTCTCCTTGGTCTCCCAAAGTGTTGGGATTACAGGCATGAACTACTGCACCCAGTCTGGAAATTTTCTTAATTAAAAATTCTTAACTTCTATTAAGTCAAAGTCATAATAATTCTATGACTTGGAGCAAGAAAAGACACCTGGATATCATACCCTTTTTTTCTCCTTCAGATACTCCTCCTATGTTAACCTATAGAAATGGCTTCTCTTGTAAGTAAAGGTTACTCTTTTCTCAAGCCCCATGTCTTGAATGACCAGGAGGTAGAATGCGAGTTCTCCAAACACCCTTCTACTTCTCCCCAGGTCTTCCTTCAATAATTCATCTTTATTTGGAATCCACCACCCACAATGACATCACCATCTCCCATCCTCTGGGACCCAGAGAATGACAGGGCAGCATGGTTATGACAAGCTGTAAAGTCACATGATCATGGGATCTAATCCAGGTCCAGCCAGTTATGACTTGGGTGACCTTGGGTAGGTTACTTCCCCTCTTCCATCTCCAGTATCCTCAATCCATATCAGAGAATTGGATGCAATAATTGTATTCCTGCCTCATCTCGTTGTTATTTAAGGAATGTGCTAGTTCAAGTTCTCTGAGACACGGACACCGTGAAGGGATGATATGTGCAGGAGACTTACTGGGAAAAATGCCTGTGAGGGAAAACACAGAGGTGAAGGAGGCTAAAAGGGCTGCCAGATCCTGAAACTGGTCTTACTGTAGTGAGAGAGAGGGAAAAAAGGGAGTTTGAGTAGGGGGAGTCTAGGTTACAATGCAGTTCTAAGCAAGTTTCAGCAAGGTCAATGAAGAGTCTTGGAGCCAAATTACTTGTGTTTCATGGTAACAGACCTGTGCCAGTATCGCTGCTACACTTGATCATTGGTTGGGAGAAGGCTGTGAAAAAATGTGACCTTGGTACAAACATAATGGTGAATTTAGAGTACAGCACATGGGACCATTGGTCACTTTATACTTCCCTCTGGAGGAAATCTGGGAAGGGTTTCTTCATGGCCACCACCAGGATTAAATGCAATATTGCACGTTAAGTTCTCATCCCACCTCAGAGTAAGGATGCCATAAAACAGCAGTGGTGATGGTGATGACGATGACGATGATGACATCATTCTTCCAATTTTCCTAAAATTCTTAGATGAAACTTACTGTTTTCATCCACACACGTTCTACCATCATGCTATGAGTCTGCAAAATTCTGCTTAATGAGCTAATCTGGTATATCCTTGCTTTACTGTACACAGTTGACCTTCCCTTCTAAACACTTCAGCAAACATCTACTTGGCAATAACCTATATTTCATCATCACCCAAATAATCAAGACGAATCTTATGATCATCCCAGCTGAATAAAATATTCCAAGTCTGGATGAAATCATCTTAGTCTGGAGAAATAGTCCAGGCTACTAATGTAGGAAGAGGGGACTGGGACAGAGCCTGGCAGACACCTTGCATTGAGGGCACAGAGGTGGGAGCCCCGGAAGGCCAAGGTGGCTGAGGCTCGAAGGACAGAGTACCAGAGGAGAGAACTACATAGAGAGGAGTGCTCCACTGATTGACAAAGAGTCCTCTTGATTATTCAGCTGAGGCTTGATCAGTCGTGCATGAAGAAACTACCCAAAGTCTGGGAAAAACACTCTACAATTAGAAGGAACAATTCCCAAAGCTCACATATGGCCAGAAATAGTGGTTGATCTCAACAGCCAGAGTGGAAAACCTCATAATTCACAGGGCATCAGGTAAAGTAGTCAGAAGGGTCTTGTTTCAAAAGTGGGGAATAATTAGCCCTATACCAAATGCTGATCTCACCCCACTCAATAAAGCTTAAAAGAAAGACTCATAAGGAACAAACCGTTTCTAGGTAAAACTTAACCTTGTCCCAAAACAAAGCATGAACATGTTTATAGAAATATAAAAATATTCAGCAACCAACAAGGTACAATTCATAATGTCTGACATCCTAGCATTAGCAGGCATATATATAAAGCAGCAAGAAAACAGGACCTATTATGAGGAAAAAAATCAACCAACACCAACCCTGACACAGATGTTAGAACTGTCAGCCAAAAACATTAAAATTTATTATAACTGTGCTATTGTGGAAATTAGAAAATATTTTGAATTGAATAAAAATAAAATACAACACATCAAAATGTGTGGGATATACTAAAACAGTGCTTTGATGGAAATAGATAATATTAAATGCTTTTAAGAAAGAATGGTCTCAAATCAACAATTTAGCCTCCAATTTAAGAAACAACAAAAATAAGAGCAAAAACTCCCAAATCAAGCAGAAGAAAGACCTAACAAATGCAATGATTAATAAACTTAAAAAACAGAAAAATTATAGAAAAAGTCAATAAACCAAAAAGTCAATATAGTATAAAAACCACTAGCCAGATTAACAGTGAAAAGCACAAAAAATACACAAATTTCCAACATCAGAAATAAAAGGTGATATCACTACAGACTTTACAGATCCTGAAATGATAATAAAAAATACTAGAACAATTCTTTGCACATAAATTCAAAAACTTAGAATAATAGACAACAAATTAAAAGTAACAAATTATCAAAATTCACCTAAGATAAAAAAGTAACCTAAATAATCTTAAATTTATCTCTTAAAATCAAATTCATAGTTTAAAAAATCTCTTCCTCCACAAAGCAAAACAAATAAACAAAAACTCTTCCAGTCTCAGGTGATTTTACTGGCAAATTCTACCAAACTTTTTTTTTTTTTTTTTGAGTTGGAGTCTCACTCACTCTGTCGTCCAGACTGGAGTGCCATGGCACACTCCCGGCCACCGCAGCCTCGACCTGCTGGGCTCCAGCGATCCTTCCGCCTCAGCCTTCCAAGTAGCTGCCACTACAGGCGTGCGCTACCACGCCTGGCTAATTTTTTTGACTTATTGTAGAGATGAGGTCTTGCCAAGTTGCCCAGGCGGGTCTCGAACCCGCGGGCTCAGGCAATTCAGTCACCTCGGCCTCCCAAAGTGTGGGATTACAGGCTAAACCACCGAGCCTGGCCTCTACCAAACTTTTAAAGATAAAATAAAACCAATTCTAAACAATCTTTTCCAGAAAATAAAAGAGATGGGAACACTTCCCAACTCATTTTATGAGGCCATCCATCATTAACCTGATACCAAAACCAGACAAAGACAGTACAAAAAGCTACCTTTTATGAATATAGCTGTAAAAATGCACAACAAAATATTAGCAAATCAAATCCTGAAATATATACATATGTAAAATACATTACAACCAAGTGTGGTGTATCCCAGGAATGCAAGACTATTTGATACATAACAATTCATCAATGTAACCAACGTATCAAAAGTCTAGAGAATAAATATCACACAATCGTATAATCAAAGCAAAGGAAAATTTGGTAAATTTCAGTATTCATTTATGATTTTAAAAAGTTCAGCAAATTAGGAAAAAAGAGACCTCCACTAACTTGATAAAGGATATCATGCTTGCCAGGTTCAGTGGCTCAGCCTGTAATCCCACGCCTTGGGAGGCCAAGGTGAGTGAATTGCCTGAGCCCACGGGTTCGAGACCCGCCTGGGCAACTTGGTGAGACCTCATCCCTACAATAAACCAAAAAAATTAGCTGGGCATGGTAGTGCGCGCCTATAGTTCCAGCTACTTGGAAGGCTGAGGCGGAAGGATCGCTGGAGCCCAGCAGGTTGAGGCTGCGGTGGCCGGGAGCTTGCCACTGCACTCCAATCTGGGCGATGGAGTGAGACTCCAACTCAAAAAAAAAGAATATCATGCTTAATGGTGGAAGGCAGGATGCTTTCCCCTAAGATTAGGAACATAGGTGTTCACTTTTACCACTCTTATTGAACATTATTCTGGAAGTTCTGCAATAAAGCAAGAAGTAAAAATAAAAGGCATACAGATCAGAAAAGAAGAAATAAAACTCTGCCTATTCACAGATTACATAATCGTCTATATAGAAAATTCCAAGAAATCTACAAAAAGAAAACTCTTAGAACTCATAAGTGAGTTTAGTATGATCACAGGATTCAAGCTCAGCATACAAAAATCTATTATATTTCTATAAATAAGTAATGAGCAGTTGGAACTCAAATTTTTTAAAAGCCCCATTTACAGTAGCTCCAAAAAAGAGGAAGTAATACTTAGGTATAAATCTAGCAAAACATGTTTAGGATATATAGGGTGATAACTACAAAATGCTAATGAAAGAAATCGTAGAAAATCTAAATAGGTGAAGAAACATACCACGGTTATGGGTTGCAACACTCAAATTAGTTGAGATGTCAATTCTTCACAAATTGATCGATAAAAATCAAAATCCCAGCATGGTTTTTATGAAGATAAAGGCAAGATACTTCTAAAATTTATATGGAAAGGCAAAAAACTAAAACAGCAGAAGCAGTTTTGAAAAAGAATGAAGTTGGAGGACTCATACTGTTGATTTTAAAGCATATTACAATACAGTGCTACAGTATCTGAAGGATAGACACATAGACAATAGAACAGAACAGAGTCCAGAAATAGATGTGGCCAACTGATTTTTGGCAAAGGTACTAAGGCAATTCAATGGAGAAAAGATGGTCTTTCAGTAACTGATGTTGGAACAAATTGACATACGTGGTTTTTGTTTTTGTTTTTAGTTGGAGTCTCACTCCATCGCCTAGGCTGGAGTGCAGTGGCATGCTCACGGCTGCCCCAGCATCGATCTGATGGGCTCAGGTGATCCTTCCACCCGCAGCCTCTCAAGTAGCCAAAACTACAGGCACACGCTACCACACCTGGCTACTTTTTAAATTTATTCTAGAGATGAGGTCTTGCCAAGTTGCCCAGGCTGTTCTCAAACCTGTGGGTTCAGGCAATCCTCTCATCTTGGCCTCCCAAAGTGCTGGGATTAAAGGATTGAGCCATCAAGCTCAGCCACACATACATGATATTTAAAAAAAAAAAAAAAAAAGGAACCTCTACCTAAACTTCACACCTAAGACAAAAATAAATTCAAAGTTGAACATAGAAATAAAATGTAAAACTATAAAACTTCTAAAAAAGTGGAGAGCAGAATATCTTGTGGCTTTGTGTCAACCAATTTAGCTATGATGTCAGTAGCCCAATCCATATAACAACAACTGGCAAATGGAACTTCATCAAAATTGGAAATGATTGCTATGGAAAAGGCATGAAAAGACAAGCTACTAACTGGAATAAAATATTTGTTTTTTTGTTTGTTATTTTCTTTTTTTGAGTCAGAGTCTCACTTTGTCACCCAGGCTGGAGTGCAGTGGCATGCTAACTTAACGGTCACTGCAGCCTTGACCTGCTGGGCTCAGGCAATCCTTCTGCCTCAGTCTTCCAAGTAGCTGGAACTACAGGAATGCACCACCATTCCCCGCTAATTTTTTGGTTTATTGTTGAGACGAGGTCTTGCCAAGTTGCCCAGGCTGGTCTCGAACCCGTGGTCTCAGGCAATGCTCTCACCTCTGCCTTCCAAAGTGCTGCAATTACAGGCATGAGCCACTGTGCCTGGCTGGAAGAAAATATTTGGAAACCATAAATCCAATGATGGACTTGTATCCAACTCTGAAAACTCGACAGAAGTAAAACAATCCAATTGCAAAATGAGCAAACGGTTTGAACAGCCGCTTCACAAAGTGGATGGCAAAAAAAGAAACACGAAAAGGTTCTCAATGTCATTGGCAAATAGAGAAATGCAAATTAAAACCACTACAAACCAGTGAAAATGGGGGAAATACCGTCAGTATCGAGTGCTGACAAAGATACAGAGCAACAGGAACCCTCATACATTCATGGTAGGAATGCAAAATGATGCAGCCACTATAGAAAACAATTTAACAATTTCTTTTCTTTCTTTTTTTTTTAGAGACAGGGTCTTGCTCCGTTGCTTAGGCCAGAGTGCAGTGGTGCAATCATAACTCACTGCAACCTTGAACTCCTAGGCTCAAGTTATTCAAGTGATGCTCCCACCTCAGCCTCCAAGTAGCTGGGACTACAGGCAAGCGCACCATGGCCGACTAACAATTTCTTGTAAATTTAAAGATACATGAATCCAAATGACCCAGAGATCTCATGCCTATGATTTATTCTAGATAAATGAAACTTATGTTCACATAAAAACTCATAGAAAAATGTTTATAACTTATATGTCTATATGTTCTTCCCTTTATTCATATGGCAAAAGCTGCATTTTAGTTTAAAAATAGTTTATTTTATTTGCTAATAGTAAATTGGTGTGAATTTTTAAGTCTGTAAAAATTATACTCTCATGTAAAATATTTGTATTTGTTGCTGTGTAGTTTTTATTATTTCTGGCTGTTGTTTGTACAGTTAAATTATAATTAATGAGTAGAACTGTGATAGGACAATGTGTTATGTCTAATCTGAGAATGAAAACATCCTCTCATCATCAAGAATGATATTAGCTGTGTGTTTTTTATAAATGCCATAAAGATTGGGAAATACCTTCTGATGTTTATTATTTAGTGTTTCATTTTCAAGTATTGAACTTTTAAAAAAAATTTGTACTTTTGGGATAATCTGGTTGTTTTTAACATTTATTCTATTAGTATTGTATATTACAGTAACTGACATTTGTAAAAACGACACTGCTTTTCTGGTTTAAAATTTGAAAATAAATATAAGTCTATTTAGAAAAAAATGTCACTAAGCTTTACTCTTTAAATGGTTAATTTTTTTATTTATATTTTACTTCCGTAAAAATGAAATGAAACACACTTCTGCTTTCTGAGAGAAAAAAATATGTATTTACAATAGCTCTATTTATATTCACCAAAAATGGAAAACAATCCAAATTTCCTTCAATAGTGAATGTACAAACTACCCGTAGTACATCCATACCATGGGACACCACTTAGCAATAAAGAACTATTCATACATGCAACCTTATGCTGAGTAAAGGAAGTCAATCTCAAAAGTTTACAAAATATATTATTTTATTTATATGACATTTTAGAGAAGGCAAAATAACAGGGATTGAGAACAGCTCATTAGTAGATAGGAGCTAGGAATGGGGGTGGTTTATACTACAAAGGGGCTGTATGAGAGAGTTTTTTGGGGATGGAACTGTTCTGTATCCTGATTATGGTGGTGATTACATGAATCTATGCATGTGATAAAACTCAAGAACTTTACACCCAAAAAAGCACCAGATGTGTAATATGTGAATTTAAAAATAATAATAAAATAGAAATAAGTCAAACCCATCATCTTCTTAACCACAGCTATCCCTAAACAACAGCTATCCCTAAAACCAAACACACAAACCAAAGACAGCTCATTCCTCTGTCCCTGCATTCTGTAATGATTAATGCAGGCCAAGTTGACAGCCATTGAGTTTTCATTCTTTCCTAACACCTTGGCTTAAGCACACCAAGTTCTGTTGGTTTTAGCACCTGCAATCTCTCTCAAGATTGTTGTCTCCTTGCTAATCCCAGAATGACTCCTCCAGTTCCATACTTTAAGAGTTCTGGTCTGGAGGATTTTCGTAGCCCCCTAAATGGTTTCCCTGATCCAAGTTTCAATTTGTCCTTGATAGCCTCTAAGGCCTGATTCAGATATTCACAGGCAGAATGTGTTACCCCCTCCAAATTATTTGAGTCCCCTGTCACTTTTCTGCATCCTCCTAGGAGAGAACTCAGCATGTTTTTTAGGGCTCTTGTATTCAAGTCCATTTCCCCACAAAACGGATAGCTGCCTGAGGGCAGAGACTGGGTCTTTTTCATTTCTAATGCTACACACAGTGCCCAGCACTGAGGGGTGCTCAGATCGCATGTATTGAAATGAAATTAGAATAAGTGAGATCAACTTCATAAAATATCAGGTGGACTTGGCACTTTTCACGCTACCATCCTGGGATTCTGGAGAAAACAGCTTAGTCGTGGGTGTGCGCGCGCGCGCGTGTGTGTGTGTGTGTGTGTGTGTGTGTGTTTGCCAGTTTGTTAAGTCCTTACTGAGGTTTACTCTGTGCAGAGCATGGGGGGGGGGGCGGCGCATATAAGAGTTTATGGGGAAATGTGCACACTGAAGGAAGCTAATAATATCCAGGCAAGATTAATGCCCCCAGATCTTGACTCCTTTTAATATTTATTCTAATACCATTTTTCCTCTTTAATAGAATATGAGAGTCATTCAGACTTCAATAATTCAGCATATATTCCTGACTTGAATATGGGTTAGTTCTCTAACCACATTTGCTGCCCTTCTAGAATCATTTCATGCTTTCTGCTTTGGGCTTCATTAGCTGTCTTTTTTTTCTTTCTTTCTTTTTAATCAGTTCGTCTCCTCACCCACAATTTTTCTTCCAGACCATTATTATATCTGTCCTCTTTTAAAATAATTTTGGATTTCAAAAGCATGAGATACACCATTTAATCTGGAAAGACTTTGTTTTTAATGCTGTCATTCAAACTTCCAGGAAAAAAAAAAGTGTGTTATCCCTGAAGGCCTAAATGACGGAACCAAGCTATGTGCTCCGCACGCACTGTCAGGGATTTGAACACATAACTGCAGGGGTTGGCAACATTCAGAAAGTATTTGGAGATAAAATTGCCTGGCCGTTTTTAAAGAGATGGATCTTTTTATTTACCAAAGCAGCAATAAATTGCCACTTAAAAAATATATTACAGGCCGGGCTCGGTGGCTCAGCCTGTAATCCCGTGCTTTGGGAGGCCAAGGTGAGTGAATTGCCTGAGCCCGTGGGTTCGAGACCCGCCTGGGCAACTTGGCGAGACCTCATCGCTACAATAAATCAAAAAATTAGCCGGGCGTGGTAGCGCGTGCCTGTAATTCCAGCTACTTGGAAGGCTGAGGCGGAAGGATCGCCGGAGCCCAGCAGGTCGAGGCTGCGGTGGCCAGGGGTGGCCACTGCACTCCAGTCTGGGCTACAGAGTGAGACTCCAACTCAAAATATATATATATATTTATATATTACAATCTTTGGCTCCATTTAAAAAATGTATTATATTGAAAAGCATCCTAAGCCCTTGTGATCACATATGTCTAATGCTAAAATATTTTGAGCCTGCACAAATTTATGTATTTTTACTTATTTGTAAATTATATATGTATGTATAAACAACTATACTAATGTACAAATATGTGTATCTACAGCTGTGTTGATGTGAGCATAAGACATGTATTTAAAATTAAATTTTAAAGGAGATTAAATATATATGTTAAAAGATATTCTAACATTTTCTTTCTACATGTCAATGGATTATACTGCATGCCTCATGGGTGTGTACGCCATACTCTGGAGACCTTACATGCAGAGAATGTGCCCTTCAGCCCATTTCTGGAAGGCTTTGTTAGGTTGTTTTAGGAGGGAAGTAGAAAAATTGGGACAAGTGTGGAAAGAGTAACCATGGGGGACATAAACTGGAAGGGTGTCCCGCTCACAATTCCCCATTGACCACATCCAGGCCACTCCTTCCTACCATTCATCTGTCTAACATCCAGGACAGGCTCATCATCATCCTTCAGCCTTCATTGCCCACAGGGATTGGTCCAAGGGAATGCGTGGTCCTGGCTGAGCCAATCTGTAGAAGTCCTATTGCTGTTGCTTTTTAACTGGGGTGATGAACTCTTTATGCCCTTTGGGTAAAGACTGTAAGGGTGGACACTTAGAGCACCCAGCACATATGTTCTAAACTCCATCCAAGCAGGAGAAAAATTAAGGAAATGTGCCTTTAACATGACTTAGTTACAGCCACGATAGTCCTACTTGTGCTTAAAACTGGTGTGAATTTGGCTTCTGTTGCTTGCAACTAAAACAAAGTTCATAAAAATCAGTGAGAAGTAGCCTCATGAATTAGAAATCATTCATTTGTCCTGAAACTACTGACTTCCCATTATGTGTCAGGTGTTGTTCCAGCTGTTAGAAGTAGAGTGAGCATAAAAAACAATCCCCTCATGAACGGGGCCTATGCAGTGAAAGAGAGACAGAGATTGAATAAGACAAATACATAAATTCAACATTATGATACAAAGTGATGAGGAGAAAATGTACAGGTGGGAAGGCAAGGAATGTATTTGGCAAAGGTGGTCAGAAAAGGCCTCGTTGAAGTAGCTGAGGGAATAAGCCCTGAAAATACTTGGGGGAAGAATGTTCTAGGTAGAGAGAACAGCCAGTACAAAGGCTCTGAGGCAGACCTGCTGTGTTTGAGATATAACCATAGAGGGTGGGGGGTGAGAAGGGGGAAAAAAGAGGGTAGCAAGAGATGAGAAAAGGCAACAGGGCCGGATGATGGCCTCTCAGGGCCGGATGATGGCCTCTCAAGCCATTGGAGGCCTTTGGTTCTTCTCTAGGTGAGATGGGACTTCTGCAGGGTTTTGAGCAACAGACAGACATGGTCGAACCATTTTTACAATTGCATTGTATAAGAAATCTTGACGGAGCTGAGTGTCTACCTTAAATGCTCTAGGAGGACTCAGGACTCAGTACTACTTTGGATTATCTGGTTTGTCTGTGAAAAGCCATTCCATGACTTGGAAGAGGAAGGTTTGGGCCTGGAATAGAGACTGCAGGGTGTCACATCAGCTCAGTTGGGACTTATGGACATCTGCTCTGTCACAGGCCCACCTGTTCCCACTGCTTTCCCGTAGTCCACAAGTGGTGAAGGTGCTGATGACAGGGTTCTAAACATCAAACAACCACCAAAACTGAAAGACTTTCCCTTTGTGTGTCTCCTGAGCTAACTGCTATCCCAAACAATCCACATTAGCTTTAAAAAGAACTCCAAATATATACCAGCCCTTGAAGGCTGTTCTGCCCAGGTTTCAAGCTTGTTGGGTTGTGATTTCAGAAATAACCAGTCTTGAGGGTGTGTATTCTGTTGGCATACGCCCATCTAAATGACGTGACCACTTCATTCTGGCATAAGCCCACATGAGTCAAGAGATCCCACATCTGTACTGCTCAGACTTCTTCAGTCTTCAAAAATACCTTCAAGGTCAGGCATGGTGGCGCACACCTGTAATCGCAGTGCTTTGGGAGGCCGAGACAGGAGGATTGCTTGAGCCCAGGAGTTTGAGACCAGTCTGGCCAACATAGCAAGATCTTGTCTCTACAAAAGATTAGCCAGGGCCTGGTTCAGTGGTTCAGCCTGTAATCCCAGAACTTTGGGAAGCCGAGGCAAGTGGATTCCCTGAGCCCGCGGGTTCGAGACCTGCCCGGCAACTTGGTGAGACCTCGTCTCTACAATAAATCAAAAATTAACCAGGTGTGGTAGTGCGCGCCTATAGTTCCGGCTACTTGGAAGGCTGAGGCGGAAGGATCGCCGGAGCCAAGCAGGTTGAGGCTGCGGTGGCCAGGAGCATGCCACCACACTCCAGTCTGGGTGACAGAGTGAGACTCCAACTCAAAAAAAAACCAAAAAAGATTAGCCAGGAGTGGTGCCTGTAGTCCCAGCTACTTGGGATGCAGAAGGATCTCCTGAGCACAGGAGGTCGAGGTTGTGGTGAGCTGTGATCATGCCATTGCACTCCAGCCTGAGCAACAATGACCCTACAAAAAAAAAAAAGAACGAAAAGAAAGGAAAGAAGGAAGAGAAAGGAAGGAAGGAAAGAAGGAAGGAGGGAGGGAGAGAGGAAACAGCTCAAGGTCACTGAATATTTTTTTGACTATTGAATATTTAATGTGACTCATATAGGTTCCTTGAACTCATGGACTATAAAAACAGACAGAGTTCTTTATATGTACCTCCCAGGAATGCCATATTGGCTTCATCACAATTGCCAATTCTAATAGACTGGTATAGACTTCCTGGAGGTCTGAGAATGAAAAGCTGGTGGCATTTTCAAGAAAACCTGGTCGATGTGCAAGTGATTGCAGCCAAGCAGCATAAGTCTGTCTTGCTGATCTAACCCAACTCCTCCACCTTGCAGATCAGAAAACTAAGGCCATTAACACTCCAAGGGAAAATCTTGAGAAAGACCTCAGTTCAGATGCACTGTAATTGCCCTACACTGGTCAAATATGGCTCCAAGTTTGGACTCAGGCAACTACTCTTTTTTTTTGAGTTGGAGTCTCACTCCGTCGCCCAGACTGGAGTGCAGTGGCACGCTCCCGGCTACCGCAGCCTCGACCTGCTGGGCTCCAGCGATCCTCCCGCCTCAGCCTTCCAAGTAGCTGGAACTACAGGTGAGCGCTACCACGCCCGGCTAATTTTTAATTTATTGTAGAGATGAGGTCTCGCCAAGTTGCCCTGGCGGGTCTCAAACCCACGGGCTCAGGCAATCCACTCACCTCAGCCTCCCAACTACTTAGGGCCTTAGGGCCATCTTTAGGATAGTTGGCTACCAGAATGGTTTTACAACATACTTTGTTTTTTGTTTGTTTGTTTGTTTGTTTTAGAGACAGCATCTCACTCTCTCAGGCTGGAATTTGCAGTGAGGTAATCAAAGCTCATGTAACCTCCAACTCCTGGGCTCAAGGGATCCTCACGCCTCAGCCTCCCAAGTTTACAGGCATGAACACCACACCCAGCTCACATACTTTGAAAGGCTCCCGCCAGGCTCAGTGGCTCAGCCGGTAATCCCAGCATTTTGGGAGGCTGAGGCGAGTGGATTGCCTGAGCCCACAGGTTCAAGACCCGCCCGGGCAACTAGGCAAGACCTCATCTCTACAATAAATAAAAAATTAGCTAGGTGTGGTAGCATGTGCCTGTAGTTCTAGCTACTTGGAAGGCTGAGGTGGAAGGATCGGCGAAGCCCAGCGGGTTGAGGCTGCAGTGGCCGGGACCGTGCCACTGCACTCCAGTCTGGGCAACAGAGCGAGACTCCAACTCAAAAAAAAAAAAAAGAAAGGCTCCAATGCCCCTGCCAGAATCCTTAACCTCTCTCCACAGTCCCAGATTCCACAATTACACTTCCAAGTTTCTCCTTTTAATTAAAATGTTAATATACTTGAATAGAAGCAACAGGAATTGATTTGTCTTGTCTCTCTCAGTATGAATGATATTACTAGACACCTTCCAGGAAAAAAAATCTTTCTTTAATGATGTCATTTACATTTAGTGAAAGATCATCTCAAAAAGTTACACCCAAGGTGGATAGACAAGGATTAAGCAGTAAGGACACCGAGCTATTAAGATGGGAAGGAGGAAATACTGGCGAGTGGGGTGGCCGGAGGCAATGCAAAGTCACATGACACACTCTACTTCTCCCTAAAGCTAGTCCTGGTCACACCACTTCAGGGTCAAATGACAAAGTGATTTACATCTTCCAACAGAAGTTACACCAAATGAAAATGATCCTTGAAATAAATAAAATCCTTGAAATAAATAAAACCCTGGAAATTTTCATGTCTGATAATGGACAAGTTATTGACCTTAAAAATCAAGCATAACAACTCAAAAGAGAGGTAATGGGAGCCCCCAGAGTAGCAGATGTGCCTCAGGTCTAGAGAACCAAGACATCAGAGGAAGGAGTAAGAGTCCTAGGAGGACAATTGTCAGGAGGAAATGAAAGAAAGAAAGAGAGAGAGAGAGAGAGAGAGGAAGGAAGGAAGGAAGGAAGGAAGGAAGGAAGAAAGAAAGAAAACAATGGATTATCTGGTGCTCTTGAAAATGTATTGATGGCAATCGAGAATTCTGTTAGAACTTTTGGAATATGAATAAATACATGGAAAACTAAAAAAAAAAAAAAAAAAAAAAATCAAGCATAAGCCGGGCTCGGTGGCTCAGCCTATAATCCTGCGCCTTGGGAGGCTGAGGTGAGTGGATTGCCTGAGCCCGTGGGTTCGAGACCCGCCTGGGCAAGCGAGACCTCATCTCTACAATAAATCAAAAAATCAGCCGGGCATGGTAGCGCGCACCTGTAGTTCCAGCTACTTGGAAGGCTGA
>CAUYQG010201989.1:0-20183 GCA_963574415.1 Tarsius wallacei | reverse complement strand
ACAGCATGAAGAAATGAATAAACAATGGAAGACTGTGTTTGTTTTGGCAGCACATATACTAAAATTGGAACGATACAGAGAAGATTAGCATGGCCCCTGCGTAAGGATGACACGCAAATTCGTGAAGCGTTCCATATTTTTATGCGGAGAAAAGGGAACGCCTCTACATTGCTGGTGGGAATGCAAACTAGTGCAACCTCTGCGGAAGACAGTGTGGCGATTTCTGAAAGAACTAGAAAATGACCTTCCATATGACCCAGAAATTCCCTTATTGGGAATATACCCAGAGGAACTCAAGTCATTTTACCAAAAAGATACCTACACACGCATGTTTATTGCAGCTCTATTCACAATAGCAAAAACTTGCAACCAACCATGCTGCACATCAAAGCTGGACTGGATAAAAAAATGTGGTACATATACACGATGAAATATTATGCAGCCATAAAGAAGGACAAACATATGGACTTCGCAGGAACTTGGATGGATTTAGAGTCCATCATACTCAGTGGTCTATCACAGAAACAAAAAACAGAGTACCATATGTTCTCACGCATAAGCGGACCTTGAACAGTTATCATAATGCTGTAAGAAAGGAATTGGTAGTACTGGGAAACGGCCAGGGGAAGGAGGTGGGATTGGCAGTAGTGGGAAACTGCCGGGGGTGGGGGGTGAGATTGGCAGTTGAGGAAACCTGCCAGGGGAGGGAGGGCACACCTCATCAACAAGGGTACCTGCACAATGAACCTTTGTATACCTAACCCTGAACTGTACCCCACATCTTTAAAATAAATTTTAAAAAATAAATTAATTAAATAAAAAAATTAAATTAAAAAAAACAATAGGAGCTAAATTCACCAAGTAGAATAAAGAAAGCGGACTGCGTGGATTGATTGGTATTCAGATACAGTGAGCAATAGCGTTAATTAGGTTGAGAAGGTTGTAAAAATGCTTTGGAAGGCTCTGGATTTGAAAATGACAGAATCCAAGTGGACTAGTGGTATTTGCCTCCCTTTCTCTGGCAGGAGAGAGGGAAGACTGGCCTGGATAGTGAGGCCTCCGGAATTGGGACTGAGGGAGGTGATGCGGGGTGGCATGGGTGTAGCCATTCTGTGGGTCCTTAGCTTGCCACAGAAAGGCATTTCAGAGCAAATTGCAGAGAGAGGTTTAAAGCACCAGCCGAGCGTGGTGACTCACACCTATAGTTCCAGCACTTTAGGAGGGCGAGGCGAGAGGATTGCCTGAGCCCAGGAGTTCGAGACCAGCCTGGACAAGATGGTAAGACCTTGTCTCTACAACCAATTCTTAAAAATTAGCCGGGCATGGTGGCGCACTCCTGTAATCCCAGCTACTTGGAAGGCTGAGACAGAAGATTGCTTGAGTCCAGCTGGTCAAGGCTGCGATAGCCGTGATCACGCCGCTGAATCCCAGCCCGGGTGACAGAGTGAGACTCCTATTCAAAATAAATAAGTAGATAATAAATAAATAAAGTACTGTTTATTAGAGCGAAAAGAAAAAGAAATGACATGTGCAAGCGACAACACAGGTGGCCTTAAGAGAAAGGGCACATGTTTGCTGTTAGCAGAAAGCTTTATGTATTGTCCAAAAAGAGGATTGAGCCACGTATTTCTAAGCTAAGCTTTGATCACAAGTTTTAATTCTTATCATTTTACTCCTAAGCTTGCTTGTGTCAAGAGGAACTTTTGAGATCATTGGAAAATTACTCCTCAATTAAGTTTTCTTAGCGCACCAAGTCTCAATGTCTCCAGTATCTCCCTAAGTATCCTGTTCTCAATCCCTGTAGCCAGCTGCTCCACATTCCGAGTTTGGGTCTGGATTTCCATCAGTGTGTGGTTGTTTAAGAGTTATGTCCCCATAAGATGGTCCCCAGATGCCTGACCATCCAGTTGCCTAATTATCTAAGCCTGCCTGAGAGAAACTCACTATCTATATTCAAGCATGCTAGCGGTCCTGCCTCAAAGGCATCCTCTGAAGGTACAGGTGATACTGAAATCAAGACAACCAGTGGAGCTGAGAGTTGATGACAGAGCTGAGCTCAGTTCCCTAGAGAAGGGATTCTGAGCAGGTCAACAAATCTCAGAAGAGGGCACTGCGGCAGGTGTTCAGTGAAAGCTCATACAACAATATCTACTCATTAAATCTCCTTCCTTTTAGAGCAAGAGACTAATAAAATGGCGCCCCGCTAAAAGAATTTTTCTGGCAGCCGTGGTACACAAGATACATTGAAGAAGAAAAAAGAACTGAAGGATTCTGGAAAAGGCAGTACAGGTTAGTGGGTTCTGGAGTCAAATCATGATAACACCTCTTACAGTGTGGGCTGAGTAAATGACTATCTCTGGAGAGATTAACCCTTGGTTTTCAGCAGTGGTTCCCAACCTTTCTGGCATCAGGGACCGGTTTTGTGGAAGACAATTTTTCCACAGACCAGGGGTAGAGGGGTGATTTTGGGTTGATTCAAGCACATTATATTTATTGTGCACTTTATTTCTATTATTATTACATTGTAATATACAATAAAATACACAGCATCACTGCCACAGCTCTACCTCAGATCATCAGGCATTAGATTCTCATAAAGGCCACACAACCTAGACCCCTTGCACGCATAGTTTACAATAGGGTTTGTGCTCCTATGAGAATCTAATGCCACCACTGATCTGACAGAACATGGAGCTCAGGCAGTAATGTGAGTGATGGGGAGTGACTGTAAATACAGATGACGCTTCGCTCGCTCACTTGCCACTCAACTCCTGCTGTGCAGTCCAGTTCCTAACAGGTCACTGACCAGTACTGGTCCATGGCACAGGAGCTGGGGACTCCTGATGTAATATATGTGTAACTGACACTCTCAAAGCATCTTTAGAGAGTGTTACAAAAGAAGAGGGACAAACAAGGATGTGGAAAAGATGGAACCCAAGGCAAGGCCTAAAACTATAGATAGGATCATATAGAGAGAGAGACAGACTTGCTGTCACAAATAATTGGGGCACAAATTTGTCTTGAAACTTTCTAGAAGCTAATGGGAAAGAGGACTTTTATCAGTCACACAACGTAGGCTGATGGGGCCTACATTGAGAAGAGGGCTGCCAACAATGAATGTGGGGTTGGGGATGGCGCCATGAAAGGACAGGTCTCCTCCTCAGAATTAAATGCTCCTCAGAATTCAATGCTGAGTTCTGCTTAAATGTAGCTGATTGAAAATGGTATTAACCTCTGCTCCATCCTGAATTCCCACTAAAATGGTAATAAAAGGATTTTAAAAGGAGAGGGAAAGCACATGCTTATAAGGGCAAAGAGAACAGAAGAGGAGAAAATAGCAACAACGGTTGGAGTCAGGAAAGGAGATGGGTGAGGGATAACTGAGCAGATCTAAGTAAGATCACTGACTCCTGAGCCAGCCATGGAAGGCTAATAAACAGAAGCTTTGAAAGCCCGGGGAACAGAAAACATGAGGCATCCCTGTAGCAGGGGTGAAGGCAGCAGTGGAAACAGAGTGGACTGATAGCATTTTCATAAGCAGATCCTTCCAGACCCCTCCACCAGACTGCACAGCCTCATCCCAGGAGAAACCACAGTTTCTGAACTGGGCACAGTTAAGGTCAGAGAAACAGAGGAAATGAATGAACTTGACACACTGAATGCTGAGCAATTCAGTCCTCTTTCCCACCAGTGCCGAGGTACCTGGGCTTCTCTTTCCAGCCAGACACCTAAGCTACTCAGGGGAATCTAACCACATCAGGAAGAAAGATCTGTAGGCGCTCCAAGCAGACAATCCCACAATGAAGTCCACAGCCAATAGGCCACCCCTCCACCCCACACACAGACATGCACATGCATACACACACACACACACACACACACACACACGCAGAACTTCCCGTCAGTGTTTTAGTGTCATGCTTTTCAATACAGCAATCAGGGATTGTCAGACATCTGAGAAAACCTCTGATATGAGAGGCAGAGGTCATGAAATCCGGCTAACTTCCGCATAGAACTAACGGTTACATTTTGTTTTTTAATTAACACAGTAATTGATTTCCTGGCCTTAAAGCTTGAAACTTACATTTGTCTTATCTGAGTTCCTTTCTCAGGGAACCGACTCTCAGCCCTATAATATCAAGAAACTGAAACTTATGAGATCACTGCATCAAGACAACAGATGCCAGATCCCCTCCTGTTTACCCTCTCCTCTTCCTTACCTCTCCCTAGTTCCTGTTTCCTGCATTCCTGTCCCACTATATAAACCCCTGGTTTCAGTGAGATGGGGAGGTAGATTTGAGAAATAACTTCTGTTCTCCTCAGATGTATCACCCCCCCAAAAAAGCATTTTTCCCTGGCAATATTTGTTGCCTCTGAGATTGGCTTTCTGTGTGACAAGTAACAGGACCCCAACCAACCCCCTGGTGTTTGGCGATGGTCAAAACAAACAAATAAATGAGAAAAAAAAGCCTCCTAAAGGAAACAAAGATTATTCAAGGAGAAGCAGTCTTCAAAATGATCATCACAGAGATGGAAAAAGGGAACAAGGATCAGAAAGTTAAAAGAACCTTAAGAAATCCAACATCTAGGTAAACAGGAGTTCCAGAAAAAGAGAACAGAGAAAACAGAGGAAATGAAATTACCAAGGGGAAAAAAAACCCACAGCAGTATTCTAGAATGGAAGTCCTGGAGATTCTAGATTGGAAGGGCCAGCAAATTGAGAAATGTGGACTTACATCCACATGTATGCAGAACTTGTGGTGCACTGAGGACAAAGAGCGAGCCCAAAGAGCGTCCAGAGAGAGAATAAAACAAAACACCTCTTACAATCACATGAGGAGTGCAGGCTCCTCATGGAAAGTGGCTGTGGCTGAGGGGATTTGGTGCAGTGAAGGCCCATCTGCTGAATATTGCTTGCCCCCTCCCAGGCTGAAGGGCATCAGAGACTGCTGAGCCACATGGCAAAAATAACCCACAGGGCGAGCCTCCAGGAAAGACCATGGAGAACCCCGGCCCACCCCACTTGTGCTGCTTGCCCAGTCGGAGAAAGCAGACAGCTCAAAGGAGAGGAGCACCGCCAGGACTGGGTGCTGGGGGAGATGGCATCGTGACCAGCAGTTAGAAGACACGTAGCTGTTGCTCATGTGACCTCTGAGTGCTCTTGTTGGGGGTCCTTCCTGGTCGTCTTGTCCGTGAAAGTACCTCCTTGCTGGGATTCCCATGACAGTGCCTGTGAGGGACTTTCTCTGCCTGGGTTCTCCGCCTACAGGTTCCCTGGCCACTGTTGGCTCATTTGCCCAGGGGTGAGTGATCAGCACTGAGCATGTATCAGTTGAGACTGTGCCCACCAGACTCTCCAAAGCTCTCCCCAGCAAATACTAGATGCCTCCTCAGAAGCGGAGAAGACACAGGGGCCACCAGAACGGAAACCACACCCCTTCTTACTACGGCTTCCCGCCTTACCACTGTGAAAGCCCACAACTGCTGCATGACCTCTCTTGCCTCACCACCTGCCTCTCTTCTCACTCGCCTGCCTCCTTGCTGTTTCTTGAAGAAGCCAGGTGTGCCCCCACCTGAGGGCATCTGCACCTGCTGCCCCCTCTGTCTCACACATGTGCTCTCACCCAGACGCCACAGGACTCCCTCACCTCCTCCTCACTGAGTATCACCTTTATGCTGTGGCCCACCCGACCTCCTAATTCAAAATGCAATCCCCGCCCCACATGCCCACCCTCTCATTTTGTAGCTGTGGGTTTTACTTACTACCCCCCTGGACGATAAGTTATCAGAGTATGGGATTTTGTGTGCTATCTCCAGCCCCTAGAAAAGAATCTAGGGTGTGTGCCCAGTAAATATTTGTTGACTGACTGGATGAACGAACGGTGATGGGCGGATCAAACCATCAGGTGATCAATAGATCGCTGGGTGAATGAGCTATCTCTGCCCAGGTTGAGTGGCTGGTTTGTGTTCCCTGTGCCCCTCGCCTACACCTTCCCTGACACCAGGTTGGTCCATCTGGCCTAGTCTCAATCTCTGTTTCTCCGTTGTTTCCCAGCCTTCTCTGAATCCCCTCAGGACAGCTTTCCCCTTCACCTCAACCTCTATCACAGCCAGAGTCCCAGTCAGGGGCACCCAGTGTTCAGTGAAGAAAAGAGCGAGAATGCTCTCTCTTCCTGCCCTCCCTGGAGAGCCCCAGGATGGCTGAGAGGGAGAGACTAAGATGCAAACTTTAATGGCAACTCTGAAGGAAGCTGCAGAGAAGGAGCATTAGCCTTGACAAAACTTAAGAGTCTTGGCAGCTAAATTCAAATCAAATGTGATTTTGATACCAATTCAAATAGTCTAGGAAAAGAGCTAAGGGGTTTGCTTCCTGAAATCTTAAGAGGAATAGAGAAGACGGATGAATTCTAACGGCTGAGAATTACTGAGATGAGGAGAGATTTGGGGAATCAGAAAGAATCTACTTGGAGCAAGCCTCCTTTCCCGGGTGGCAAAGGCAGTGCCAATCACGGCTGCCACGGCAACATGCAGGAGCCAAATGCCAGCAGAGAGAGGAGCCAAGCACTCCTCCCACAAGAGCGCCAGGCTATTGTTGCGGCAGGGGCAGAACCAAAGTCTCATTTACAGGAGAGGACAAATAAGGAAAGGGCCAGGACCCTACCACGCATCCAAAAGTGTTCTCAGCAGACAGGATGGGGGCATCTCCAGGAATTGACACGCAGCTCCTCCGACAGATACCCCCCGCCTTCTGCTCCAGTTCCTAAAATTTAGTGGCTGAAAACAACTGCCATCCGTGTATTATCTCTCACTTTGTCATGGGTCAGGAATTCAGGAGGGGGCTTCGCCTGTCCTGGTTTAGGGTCTATGCCGCTGTCGTAACTGGTAGTTGGAGCAGCAGTGTTAGCTGGACATCTCTCTTTGTGTCGCCTCAGGGTGGGCTAGCTTGGGCTTTCCACTGCATGCCACTTCAGGGCAGTCCTACTGCTGACACGGTGGCTCGGCTCCAAAGCATGTATTCCTGCCTGAGGCAGAAGCTGCCTGGCCCTTTCAGACCTGGTCCTGAGTTCTGCAGTCACTTCTGCCACATTTGGCCCGTTACCAAGGAGTCACAAGAGGAGTGAGATCAGACCCCACCACGTGACAGGGCAATGGCAAAGTTCTAAAGGGACATGCAAGCCAGGAAAAGCTGTTGTGGTCACATGACCCTCAACCTAGGAGAGAAGAGTGGAACTGGGAGAGAGAAACCCATGAACAAGTCCTAGCGTGACAGCTGAAGACGAGGGCACTTTTGGGGAGAAACAACGACAACACGGAACGTATTTTTAAGGACTCTAATTCTTCTCCCCCCAACCCAGATAAAAAGTGAAGAAAACCCAGAGGAATATATGAGTACTCATCAAGGAACGCGTGTGCTGTTTGAGGAGTGAAACCGTCTAGGAGAACATCCTACCATAAAAGAAACATCCCAGATCTACTCTGCCTGGTAAGGAGCCACTAGCCACATGTGCTCTTAGCCCTTGAAATGTGGCTGAGCCAGGTGCAGAGCCTCAGACTTGTAATCTCAGCACTTTGGGAGGCCAAGTTGGGAGGTCACTTGAGGCCAGGTGTTCAAGACCAGGCTGGGCAGCAAAGCGAGACCCTGTCTCTACAAAAAATTTAAAAATTACCTGGGTGTGACAGTGCATGCCTGTGGTGCCAGCTACTCAGGAGGCTGAGGCAGGAGGATCACTCGAGTTTAGGAGGTAAAAGCTGCGCTGAGCCATGCTCATGCCACTGTACTCCAGCCTGGGCAACAGCGTGAAACCCTGTTTAAAAAAAAAAGTGACTAATGCAACTGAGGAACTGAATTTTCACTTTTTACTTCTTTGTAATTAAATTTAATTTAGATAGCCACGTGTGGTTAATAGTTACCACATCAGACAGTCTGGAACTAAGTATCTCAGCCAAAAAAACAAAACTGTGGCTGAGAGAAGAGAAAAGTGCAGAGAACGGCCCCTCTGAAGTCCATGCCCTGGCTGCCGAGACAGTTCTCTGACTTGCCTCCCCACCCTCTTCTCAGAAGGAATTAGAGAGAAGTTCAACCCTCAGGTTTGATTCAAGGTTACAGTCTCATAGGGCAAACAGTAACATTCTCCTGGAAGAGTTCATTAAATAAGTGAACAGAATAATGCACATACAGATTGGAAAGAAGGAGACACATTTATCACTAAAAAATAATAGTATAGCATAATTGATTAAAGGTTTAACAGTTATTAGAAACAATAAGTAAATTCATTAAGATAGTTAGTCATAAAATTAATATATCAAAATCAATACCTTTCTTTTATATAAAACATAAACAGCTGGAAAAAAAATGAAAGAAAAGAGCTCATCCTCAATAACAACTGAAAATAGAAAAAAATCTTAAGAAATGTGAAGGCCTTATGTGAAGAAAAACTATAAAGCTCGACTGAGACAGAAAATAATATGAAATAATTGGAGAGTCGTATCTTCTTATTGAATAGGAAGACAAAGTTGTAAAGATGTCAATCCTCTCTAAATCAAAATTCTAATTGAATTTTTTGACAAAAAAACTCAATTGAACTTGACAAAAGTATTCAAAATATGAACAGATACATCAATGGAAGAGAATAGAGAATCCAGAAATAGGCCCATGAATCTATGACTGTGTAATAGCTGATAAAAATGGCATGAAAATTGGGAAAATGATGGATTGTTTAATAAATGGTATTGGGGTAAATGTGTAACCATTAGGAAAACAATAAAGCTGAATTTCTACTTATAATAAAAAGAAAAAATCCAAAAGCATCAAAATTCAAATGTCAAAAATGAATCTAAAAATGTGATAGAAGAAAACGTGGGTGAAATTTTTTTTTTTTTAATCGTGGTGTGAGAAAAGTCTTTCTAAGCATGACATAAAGCCCAGAAGCCAGAATGGAAAACTCGTTTGACTGTAATGGTGTAAGACTTCAGTTCAGCAAAACACCCATTTAAAAGGATAAAAGACACACCGAAAAATCAGTTGCCATCCAGAAGCTAGACAAAAGTCAAATTTCCCCAAATTACAAATTACTCCCACAAGTCTTTGAGGAAAAATTACAACACAATAGAAAACGGGCAAAATAAATGGCAATTTATCAGAGAAGAAAACCAAATTATCTGCTCCAAAAAAGACACGAAAAGAAGCCCAATCTCACTATTAGTGAGAGATACACAAATGAAACCCAAGCATATGACACCCCCCATCTCTGTTGGAACGGGTGAAAAAGACTGGATGCCCGTGGCTGGTAGGGGTTCGGGGAAGATGGGGGCAGAAACCAGACAGCTTTTCTGGAGGGTGTTGGGAACAACTAGCATAATTGTGGTTTCCAAAACATTTTACCTGGCAGTCCAAATTCTAGGAATTTATCGTGTGTTCACACTTACTCTAAGATGCATGCACAAGCGTGTCCACTGCAGCCTTGCTTGTAATCACAACATTTGCACACACAAAAACGAACGCCAAACGCCGAGAGGGAATTGGATGCCTCACGGCGGTAAGCCCACCCCGACATGGAGTAACACGCGCTTTGGCTTAGGAGAATGCACATCTTAAAACTGTTCAGAGGGAAAAGGTTGGAAGCAGCACCGCCCTACCGTGGTTAGTTGTTTGGTTCAGTGCCCGGCAGCCCTCGGGGACTACTCCCTCCTTCCCTTGCTCGCCTCTCTTCCCTCCTCTATTTCGTGTGGGGTCCCAGTGGCCTCCTGACAATCCTGCCCCTCCCGAACTTGGCGTGGCCTGCCTCTGGCCCCGCAGGTGGCTGACTCTCCTTTAGCAGCACATCCTCCGGGATGCCTTCCCTGACTACAACTCTTTGTCCATCCCTGCATCTCTCCCTCAACACCCTGAACATTTTCTTGATGGTTTGCCACACCTTAAACTTTTTCTGTATTTATTTGTCTCATTGCTCCCTGTCGCTTTCTCCTTGATGTGGTCTCCAGGGGGCTAGCACCCTATCCAGCTAAGCGGGCCATCACTCTTAGAATTGGGAGGACAGCCCGTGTCTGTGAGGCCCGCTCCCTGCCTGCACTTGCCTCTCTCTCCCTTGCTTCCTGCCAGCCAGCCTGGCCTTCTTGCTCCTCAAGGGCACCGACACCTCCTCCCTGTCCCACCCACCCAGGCGTTTGCCCTCCCTGGATGTCTGCATGCTCTCAGGCTCTCTTTCTGCCTGGCCGCACATCTGACACAGCAGCCTCCTCTGCCCAGTCTGGTCTGCCAGTCCCCGGCTTCCCACGCCCTCCTCTGGTCCCCGCTGGCCTGACCCCTGTTTCTCCTGCTGGATCAAGCACCATGAGGGAGGACTTTGTTCTGTTGCTGTTGTGTCCTATGCCTGGAACAGTGCCAGGCGCAAACGCACTCACCTGGGGAAGTCTAAATTCAGCCTCATTTTTTCCAGTGACCTAATTGTCCTGATACCTTTTTTAAAAAATCCATCTTTCAGTGGTTTGGAATGCCACTTTTATCTGTACTGAATCCCCAGATGCGCTTGGGCCTATTTGTAGCTTTCTGTTGTGTCCCATTAATGCATCTTTTTCTTGCTCAGCTCTGTCAAATGTTTCTCTGCCACGTCCCTGGGTCAGTCCCTTCTTTACAGCAAATATTCATTGAACCCCACTCTGTGCCAGGCACCGGCTCAGGTGACAGCAGCAAAGAACGGGACAGATGCTGCCTGGTCCTCCAGAAACTCGCGTGGGTTCTCAAGACACAGCGTGATGCCATCGATGCCCGTGAATGGGGGAGTGGGAGTGAGCGATAAAGACGGGTAGCATGGAGCCACAGCGCCTCAGAGAGAGGGAATAGCCAGCTCTGCATTTTTTTTTTGAGTTGGTGTCTCACTCCGTTGCCTAGGCTAGAGTGCAGTGGAATGCTCACAGCCACCCCACTGTCGACCTGCTGGAGTCCAGTAATTTGTCCGCCTCAGCCTTCCAAGTAGCCGGAACTACAGGCGTGCGATACCACGCCCGGCTCATTGATTTATTGTAGAGACGAGGTCTCACCAAGTTGCCCAGGCTGGTCTCCAACCCGCGGGCTCAGGCAGTACACTCGCCTCAGCCTCCCAAAGTGCTGGGGTGACAGGCCGAGGCCGGCCAAGCTCTGCATTTTCAAGAGCCTTCCAGGAGGAGTGTGGATGGGAGTGGAGCAGGCGTGGAGGCTGGGCAGTGAGCTGGTTGGGGAGGTGTGGGCTTCAGTGGGAACCAGGCCACGGTGGTGGCAAGAAGGCAGGGGGTTGGTTGGGCTGTGGGAGACACTTGGTGTCAGACTGCTGAGACTTTGTGACCACATCTGAAGGAAAGGAGAAGACGGAATCCACACTGAGACCCACATCCTGCCTGAGGACCTGGAGGGTTGGGAGCCATTCCCTGGGACGTCAGGAGAGGTGTGCTTGCGGGAGGGGATTGGGGAGACGGTGCAGAGCTAGGATGGAGATTAGGGGGCCCGTGGGATGCTGGGGTGGAGATATCCAGCGGGCACTTAGAAAGACATCTGGCACTCGAGGTGAAAGCCAGGCTAGAGATGCAGGTTTGAGAGCCCATGGCCCCTACACGGAATAGAAGAAGCCACGTTTGGGGAGTGTCGTGGAATGATAAGAGGGCCCGGGACAGAGCCCTTAGGAAGCCCCAGCAGAAGAGGTGCCCAGCTCGAAGACAGAAGCAAAGGAGGATCAGGAGGGGTTGATGCCATCGAAGCCCAAGGCAGCAGCAATGGCTGGTTGCCACTCAGTGACCTCATCCTAGAATCCCATCTTTAGTCGTGAACTTGGCTGCCCAGAATACTTTACCCGCCTCCCTTGCAGCTGGGAGTGGCCATGTGACAACGTTTTGACCAATGGGATATGAGCAGAAGTAGTGCATGCAACTGACTGGAAAAGTCCCCACAGGCAGGGGCAGAACTTTTTGCTTGTGCTCCTTTCCACTGGCTGGAATGTGGGCATGATGGCTGGAGCTGAAGCAGCCGCTTTAGCTCACAAGATGGAAAGCTGCACGTTTGAAATGGAAAAGCAAAGCCATGGCAGGAGTCTGATTGTGCTGGTATTGGAGATGCTGTGTCAGCCTGATCTGCCTGCATGCACAGGATAGAGGACAATCCTAAGAGCACTCCTGCTCTGAGACCTTCAGGTACAAGCTGCCCCTCATGAACCTGGTGTGGCCTGCCTCTGACCCTGCAGGTAGCTGACTCTACTTCAGTTGCACCTCTACCAGGATGCCTTCCCTGACTACAACCCCTTGCCCACTCCTCCTTCTCTCCCCCAACACCCTGAATGTTTCCTTGGAATCTTGTTACAACTTAAGCCCATTATTATTTGGGGTTTCTTGTCGCCGCTATTGAACTAAAGCTTCTGAGAACTTAAGAGCCACTGGAATTGGCAACGACAATCTAGGCTGGTGGCCCTAGGTAAAACAGGTTTGGGGTGGGTGAGGGAGCCCTGAATCCAGGCCGAAGTGGCTTGATGAGTGAGAGGTGAAGACAGTGAGTAAAGACACTCCTAGAAGTTTTTCTTGGTGGCCCCAAGGTTTGGGAATGTGCTAGCTCTCTAGGCCATAATCTCTGATATCCCCCCCAACAGCCTCCTCAGGTAAACACGCATGCTAAACAAAAAGGAAAGTCCCAAATGCGCCCCCACCCCCACCTCACACCCCCCCTCCCCGCCACCCCCAAGCACCTGCAAAAGAGTTTTCGGAGACACCACTGGCTGTGAAGGGCACAGAGTGAGCCAGCAGGAGCGGGGGGAGGAAGCACAGCATGCGGGAGGTGGAGAGTGTTCAGTGTGGATGGGGCCATTCCAGAATGCTGTCTGAGTCTTGGGCTGGGGCCCCGGCGTGCCGTCGGGATGGCCAGTCCCTAGAGTCATTTGTGGCCCCCATAGGGTGTCCTCCCAGGATGCTGTGGGGCGGCTGCCCCCAGCGGTGCTGGGGCAGCTGGGTCCAGCCTGCATGGCCTCACGACCAGGTTCTCCCCACGAACTCAAGCGCCACGCCTGCCCCGTGGTCACCACTGCATCGGCCTGACGAGTCCAGTTTATGCACGGGGAGATGCACACCGCTCCTCCTCTGGGCCGGACTCTGCTGCGGGCCTGGTACCAAAAGCTGCCAGGCACCATCAAGCCCTCAGGGCTACAGTCCTGTCCACTGTCTTCACAACGCAGTGGACGGGGCAGCCAGCGGTCATGCAAGGAGCCCTGCGAGCCCCAGGAGGGGAGAGGGTCCTTAAGAGATAGCCCTAGAGCCCAGCCAGATTCAGATGTGGGTATTGTGACATCTGTTTTTCAGAGCACCTTTGGGTTTTCTGCCCAGGTCCGGCCATCTTTCCCTTGCTTAGAGAAACAACAAACCTGATTTTCTCTGGGAGCTGCCCCTACCACCCACTCTCGGGCCATGTGGCTCGGTTACAGCCAAGACTGGGCTGGACTTCTGAAAGGGTGGCATCTTCTTTCCTCCAAAGGCCCGGTGGCGTGAGGGTGTGAATACGGGAACTGCTGAGAAGGGAGTCCCAGGGAGTGGACGAGGCTCCCTCAGGCTCTCAGGGCTGCTGCTTAATGGATGGGTCTGGTCTCCACAGAGGTGCCCATCAGACTTGTCGGGCCCTGGCCCATCCCTTTGCAACTGACACTGGTCTGTGTGGGGTTTTCTATCACTCGTATCATAAAGAGAGCTGGCAGAATGGGCCACCATGGCAGTGGCAGGGGATAGCCGTGCCCAGTGCCCAGAGGAGGACTGGGGACTCACGGGGTTCCCTGTGGAGGGGTGACCCTTGCGCCAGCCTCCAAGCAGGTGCCAACGAGGGAAAGGACCTCACAGCACTTCTGTGAATACATTTTCAACTGTCGATTTCTACTAAGACAATGTAGTTATAATTTTACTTTTTGCAAGGATGATAAAAGACCTGCCTGTTGGACCTGGCACCTCCTAGTGTAGCAGGGCGTCTGGCAAGAAGGGAATCGGCACCAAGAAAGCACTGTGACAATGATGGATGCGGTAGTGGCCTGAGGGGTGGGGGCGCCTGCCGCTCCCCAGGGCCCGCCCCACACCAAGCAAGCCCCGTGCGGGGAGGGACTCAGAGACAAGGCAGCCCGGGATCTCTCCCTGAGTCGCAAGACACCCCAGAATGGCCAGCCAGGACAACCGAGTCCCTGTGAGGCCTGAGGATGCGGCCAAAGGCCCGCAGAGAACCTGAATCCCACTGCCACCTCCTGCCCTGCAGCCAGTGTCTTAGCCAGGGGAGTCGTAGTAAGTAAGGCTGGGCTTCCTCAGTTCTTGTGAGGCTCTTCCAGCCACACCTGGTCAGACGTGGTAGGGGCCGCACACCCTGCCCAGGCCCCTCCACGAATGAGGGGCTTCTTCCCTGCTGCCTACAGCGCAGGGGCGGAAGAGCCTCAGCGGCAGCCTCCTGAGAATCCCCCAAGAGGAGCACCCCCGTCCCGTGACTGGCCCATCGGGCATATTAAGGATCAGCCAGCTCCCTGACGGCTCCGGGCCCCTGCCAGGGTCATGAAGGCTGGCACTGCAGCGGCCTGGAGCTTGACGCCCTCTGCCCATTCCTGCCTCCCGCCACGGACCCGGGCCCAGGCCTTCCCTGGTGAGCCTTCTGCCCACTCAGCTCTGTCCGACACCCCCTTCCCAGAAGCCTGCACAGGTAAGTGCCCCACCCAGGTCACTCTCGGGGCTGCAGGACCACCAGGCACTCTGACTCCACCCCAGCAAGGGCCCTTTGAGGAGCCATTTGACCTCCATGGGTCCCCCTGCCACAGGCAGGCCAGCATCATCTTTTCAGCATCTCTGGCCAGTCCGTCCTAGCCCAGGGCATCAGAAAGTCCTTAGCTGTGGCAGACAGCACCCGCTGGGCTGGCAGGCACACCAGGGTGGCTCCCCCTCAGCCCCAGAAGGTACAAGCAGATTTCTCACCGTCTGCCACTGCTTATTGTTGAAGGAAAACTCCACATCCCAAACATTTGTTTGGAGGGAATTAGATCATCACCTCCCCACTAATGAAGCCAGGCTGTGCAAACAGAGTGAGGGGGAGACGGCAGGTTGTCTGTCTCTCGGGGCAGCAGCCCAGAAGCTGGCACCCCAGGTGTCTCCAAGGCTCCGGGCCCATGTGGCAAGAGCGGCCCACGCCGCGCTGGCTTGAAACATCCCCAGGTGATGGTGCCTGGGTGGATGGGGAGCCCAGCCCGGAGAAGAAGGCTCCCTGCCTCAGCCTTCCGGGGCCGTCCTGGAGGCAGCAAGCACCTGCCTTGCCAGACT
Source organism: Tarsius wallacei (assembly GCA_963574415.1). NCBI lineage: Eukaryota > Metazoa > Chordata > Mammalia > Primates > Tarsiidae > Tarsius > Tarsius wallacei. The sequence goes on along the minus strand of CAUYQG010201989.1, from coordinate 4,901 downwards.
TGGGAGCTGCCTCTGGCTCTCCCCACCCCAAGTCTCGGTTCACCCCAGCTCCTCTACGGGACAGGCGACTGCACGTTCTCAGGGAGAAGAACCCTCCTCGTCAGCCTTTGGTCTGGAGCCTCTGTAGGCACAAGGTTCTTTCTAAAATTGTTTTAGTCGAGATGGAATTTGTGTAACATAAAATTCACCATTTGAAAACGGACACTTCAGTGGTTCTTAGTATATTCATGACGTTGTGCGGCCATCATCACCGTCTAATTCCTGAGCATTTGACTCACTCCCAAAGAAACCCTGGACCATTTAAGTTGTTCTTCATCTCCTCCTCCCTCAGCCCCTGGTAATCACTAATTTGCTCTCTGTCCCTAACAGTTTGCCTGTTCTGGAAATCTCCTATACATGGAGTCACAGGACGGGCGGGCTTTTGTGACTGGCGTCTTTCACTGAGCACAATGTTTTCATGATTCAGTCCTTGGAATAGCAAGTACTTCCTTTCTTTTTATGGCTGAATAATATTCCATTGAATGGACATGCCACCTTAGGATTGTTTCCGCTCTTGTGGCTATCATGAATAATGCTTCTACGAATAATCACATACAGGTTTTTGTGTTAACATACGTTTTATGCCCAGGAATGAAATTGCTGGGTCATATGATAACTCTGAGCTTAATTTTTTGAGGAACTACCACGCTATTTTCCACAGTGGTTGCATCGTTTTACATTTCCACCAACAGTATGCCAGCCTTCTAATTTCTTCATATCCTCAAAAGCACTTGTTATTTTCCTTTTTTTATTGTCGTAGTCTTAATGGGTTTGATTTGCATTCCCCTAATGACCAAAGGAGTTGAGCATCTTTTTTGTGTGCTTATTGGCCATTTATATGTCTTCTCTGGAGAAATGTCTACTCAAGTCCTTTGTGTGTTTTTAATTGGGTTATTCATATTTTTGTTTTTGAGTCATAAGGGTTCTCTATATGTTCTGAATACTAGACCCTGATCAGATATATGACTTGAAAATGTTTCTTCCCATTCTGTGTGTTGTCTTTTCACTTTCTTGATACTGTCCTTTGACTCACAGAAGTTTTTACTTTTAATGAAATCATATATATTTTTCTTTGATTGCTTGTGATTCCAGGGTCCTATCTAAGAAATGTTGCCTAATTCAAAGTTAACGCAGATTTTCCCTTCTCTTTTCTTCTAAGTGTTTTATAGTCTTAACTCGTATAGTTTTAGGTCTTTGATCTATTTAGAGTTAATTTTTGTACATGGTGTGAGGTAGGGGCCCAAATGTATCTGTGTGTGCAGATATTCAGTTCCCCCAGCACCATGTGTTCAAAAGATTATTCTTTCTGCATTAAATAGTCTTGGCTCCCTTGCCAAAGATCAGTTTGCCCAGAAATGACCATAAAATATTGCTGGACTCTCAATTCTATCCATTGATCTATGTCTGTGCTTATGTATACCACACTCTGGCTTTGTAATAAGTTTTGAAATTGGGTTGTATAGGTCTCCAAATCTGTTATTTTCCAAAATTGTTTGGGCTATTCTGTCTCCTTTATAGCTCCATGATGTACATGGTTTTCAACGAGGGTCACAAACTCAAATGCATCCGGGGCCAAACAGTTGTGTAAGTTAGCAAAGCCTGCGGTTTCAAGGTGGTATCCTAGGTCATGTTCTTTTGACACATATAACTCATTTGTATCCTAGACATATAGAAACACGCTTCACTTCCACACAGAAGTGTGCTTTCTCCACCTTTCCTTGCAACATGCAAGGATACCCCCTCTCCTGGCCACCCTCGCCTTCAGGAATGGCTAAGTTCCAAGCACAAGACACAAGAGAAGTCTGCTGGGGGAGATGGGAGAGGGATCATATGAAAGGCAGGGCCAAGACTAGGAGGAAGCCAGCGGGCACCCAGGGCGCCAGATTTAAAGAGACACTTGCCCTCAGGTCTCTTCAAGGGCGAATGCCTCCTGAAATGTACTGCCCTGGGCGGCTGGCTGACCCCACCCCTGTCCTGTCCTGGCCCTGCTCTTTCGGCCCTTGTTCTTCCTTCTCTGAACCATCAGTGTGATGCCCAGACTAGGCAGCCGTCTGGTAGCACAAGACAGCAAGACTGAGGGCAGAGACATCGTTGTACTGCCAAGGGCAGAGCAGAAAGGTGGGGAGGCCCAGCCTTGTTCACGTTGTCAGCTGCTGCCCTTTCAAGGTTTCGGGTTCTGTGGGATAATCCATGTTTATGAGGATAATTTCTGGAGACCTTGAAAGTTAAGTTCTCTGTCGCTTTCTGCCAAAAGCATTTCTAACATACCAGGTTATGGCAAGTCATATGAGTTTTCCCCGGAAAGCTGTAAAACAGCATTTTTCAGTTGTAAAAGTGAGTTGAGGACTTCCGCAAACTTAAATACCCTTGCTCCTTGAAAAACACTGCTGAGAAAATTTGAAAGCATCCAAGGACTGGGGAAAAAATATTTGCCAAACGTGCATCTGACCAAAGGCTGATGTCTAAAATATAAAGCAAACTTTTTTAACTTAGAAAAAGACAACAACTCAATACAAATGGATGAAAGAGTTAAACGGATACTTCACCAAACAAAGGATACAGATGCTCATAACCAGCAGTTCTATACTAAAAGAAAAATTAGAACAAGTCCTTTTAGGTAGGAAAAAAAAATTATAAAAAATAGAAATATGAACCTACACACAAAAAAGAAAAGCATCAGAAATGGAAATGACATGAGTGAAAAATATATATAATATGCACACATACATATATACATACATATATATACATATATATATATACACACATCCTTAAAAGGTAACATTTATTTAAACAAACAAACAAAAAAAAAACACGCCTCTGAAAAGATGCTCAACATCATTAGTCTCATTAGTCATTAGGGACATGAAAATTAAAACCACAACGAGCTGAGCTACCACTTCACACCTACTGGATCTGCTAAAATTTACACTCACAACACCGAGTGCTGACAAAGATGCAAAGCAGCTGGAACTGTGACACAATGCTGGTGGGAAGGAAAACCGTTCAGCCTCTTAGAAAACAGTTGGGCCATCTTTGTACCTTGCAGTTCTGCTCCTAGGTGAGAGAAATGGACGCATGTGGCCCGTGTACAAATGTTTGTAGCAGTTTTATTCATGACAGGCCCATCCCGGAAGCAGCCCAAGCGTCCATGGACTAGTGAAGGAATTCAGAGATGGTGGCACATCCATATGATGAAATACTCCTCAGGTATAAAAAGGAAACAAATACTAATATATTCAACACCACAGGTGAATCTCAAAAACATGTTCAATGAAAGATGCCGCCGGGTGCAGTGGCTCACAGCTGTAATCCCAGCACTTTGGGAGGTGGAGACAAGAGGATTGCCTGAGCCCAGGGGTTCAAGACCAGCCTGGGCAACTTGGTGAGATCTCATCTCTACAACAAACCAAGAAAAAACTATCCAGGTGTGGTGGCACACGCCTGCTGTTCCAGCTACTTGGAAGGCTGACGTGGAAGGATTGCCTGAGCCCAGCAGGTCAAGGCTGCAGTGGCCATGAGCGTGCCACTGTACTTCAGCCTGGGCAACAGAGTGAGACTGACTCAAAAAAAAGAAAGATACCAGACTCAAAAGTCTGCATCTACTCCATTTACATGAAGTCCTGGAAAAGGCAAACCTGTGGGGATGGAAGTCAGCTCAGTGTTTGCAGAGGGCGGGGGTGGGATGAGGAAAGTGATTGGCTGCAAAGGGAGACGAGGGACGTTTTGGGGTGAGGGCACTGTCTGTACCTTGATTGCGGTGGTGGTTACACGATTGTATGCATTTGTCAAAACTAAGGAGAGAGAATTCTACTGTATGTAAATTATACCTCAATAAACCTGACTTTTTAAAAAACATTCCAAAATAAGACTGAGGCTATTGATTTGTTGAATTTCTACATGCAGACACAATATATAGAAACATGAATGTCGGATGGTAAAAATGAATACATTGTGGTTTGGGGTTTAGTTTGATTTTTTAAAAAGGAGGGGGCAGCATCCTGCCAAGTGGAAGAAGCTAATCACGAAAGCCCACACACCGTACGTGACATTCTGGAAAAGACAGAACCGCGGGAAGCCGTGGGAACGGGAATCAGATCAGGGGCTGCCAGGGCCGGAGGCAGCAGACAGGTCTGACTGCAAAGGGGCACGGGGGCAGTTTTGGGGGTGACAGCACTGTTCTGTATCTCACTGTGGTGGTGGTGGTGGTAATGTGACTGTGTGCATTTTTCAAAACTCACTGAACCATACACTTCAAAGGAATAAATTCGACTGTATGCAAATTATAGTTCCAATTATGTAAATCATATACACCTGACTGTTTCAAAAAGTAAGTTGAGTGAAAGAAAATTATTAGATAAATAATCAGACAGGTGGCATGCAGATATGGCAAAAATTGTGGAGGTGGTGTAAGAATGAACACATTTTTGGAAACAGTCCCGACAATCTCTCTCTCAAAAAAAGGAAAAAGTCACCGAAGAAGGTGAATGAGTATGCTATTTTCTCCCATCTGATCTATATAATTTAGCATTTTGGTAGTTTGTCCTGGAATAGTTTAATTGAAATATCAGTGAGAGCCGGGCTCGGTGGCTCAGCCTGTAATCCCTCGCCTGGGGAGGCTGAGGTGAGTAGATTGCCTGAGCCTGCAGGTTCGAGACCCGCCTGGGCAACTTGGTGAGACCTCATCTCTACAATAAATAAAAAAAAAAAATTAGCCAGGTGTGGTAGCGCACGCCTGTAGTTCCAGCTACTTGGAAGGCTGAGGCAGAAGGATCGCTGGAGCCCAGCAGGTCGAGGCTGCGGTGGCCGGGAGCGGCCACTGCACTCCAGTCTGGGCGACAGAGTGAGACTCCAGCTCAAAA
>CAUYQG010201986.1:0-31782 GCA_963574415.1 Tarsius wallacei | reverse complement strand
AAAAATAAAAAAAAAATTAGCCGGGCGTGGTAGCGCGCGCCTGTAGTTCCAGCTACTTGGAAGGCTGAGGCGGAAGGATCGCCGGAGCCCAGCAGGTTGAGGCTGCGGTGGCCAGGAGCGGCCACTGCACTCCAGTCTGGGTGACAGAGTGGGACTCCAACTCAAAAAAAAACAACAACAACAAAAAAAAAAAAACACAAAAAAACAAAAAAAAAGAACATGCTGCCAGAAGAAACAGGTAAGGAAGTGAGGGAATGAAGACGGGGAAGAGGGACAAGCCAGGCAAGGATGCAGTATCAGGAAAAGTTCCAGCTTCAGGGAGCTCTGGGATGGAAACTACACCTTCAAAGGTACCGCACTGGAGTCAGGGAGCTGGGCTTTCATATTCCTGTACCATCGTTGGCTATGAATTTCCATGTGGCACCTGTGTCCAGACACTTACGGTTCTCTCTGCCGCGGGTCTTCAGACTGTGACGGTCTGACAGAGCTCTATACCCCAACTCCTTGACAATGCCTGAAACTGTATAATTCCAGATTTTTCTTTAGACTTTAAGCTTCAATTAATAAGTGAATCTGGGTGCAGATTTTGATTGGAGAAGGAGAAAAGACTAGCTCAAATGAGAGGAGGCCAAGAAAGCAAAAAGGAGGAGTTGTCAGGATATTTTACCTCAGCTTACTTTATTTTTATGACAGAAACTGGAAAAATGAGACTAGGAATTTCAGTGTCACTTGTGGCCTCGGGGTTTTATTTGGATTTGGTAGCAGGTACTGCAAATATAAAGGAATTTCAAGTCCCTGGAGTAATTTTCACCACTGTGGAATTTGGGTTGTAATAAGTCTATATTGACATAGCAAAAAAAAACTGAGTCTTTTCTTTGCTATTTACATGATTAATTTTAACTTCACATGGAAAGTAGTCACTTTCTGTTCTTCAAAAGCACTATTGTCAACTGAAATATTTGCATATTTTAAATAAAGGATGAGTGAGAAAGTGACACAGAGAGAGAGAGAGAGAGAGAGAGACAAAGAAAGAGAGATTCATAAAATTCAATTCACATTGTGCAGCACATGACCCTATATGTCAGACCTACTAGGTGACTGAATATGAAGAGAACTGGCAAATTAAGCATATAAAGGGTCAGAAATAGCCTGCAATTAATCATGAGAGACATGCTGGAAAGTCCTCCAGGTCTTACTCCAAATATCTCCCCCTCTAATCTCTCATAGATGCCAAAATAGTATCCCTAAAATGTATGTGCTTTGGATAGGGCCTTTGTCACTTGAAAAAATGGGGGTGGGAACCCTCACTGCTCATGCAGTGCTTTATTGAGAAGGAGCTGATACTTCCTCTATCCAATGCTGTGTTGGGCCTGAGAACAGGCCCCTGAGAATTGAGGCTGCAATTTGGGAAAGTGTCACCAAGGGGAGGGGGAGAGAGATGGGCCTGGGAAAAGTTGTGCTAAGTGGATGGCTGAGGGCTGTGGAATGGCACTTGAGGACCAGCACTTGAGGTCCAGCGGGCAGGGGAGCATGAAACTTGGGGAAGGGAAGAGCAGGTATGTAGTAAACACTGCTAGTTGCCTATCTGATATCCATTCCCCTTCTTCAGTTCCAATGGGATTCTGATTTTCAGGAGGGCAATGAGACCAGATAAAGGAGCTACTTCTTCAGTCTTCCTTGTGACTAGCGGGACATGTGACTCATTCTGTCCTAGTTGAAGTCATTGGTGGGAAAACTTTGTAAAGAGGGTCAGACTCAGCTGGAATGCTTATTTTAGTCTTTTTCTCTCCCCTATGTCCCCCATTCTTCTTGCCTGGAATGTACACTTGATGCCTAGAGGTGCAGCAATCATCTTGGAGCATTAGGAAGAAAGCCATGGGATGGCTGAGCAGAAGGATAGAAAGAGCCTGGGTCCTGGGTGACAATGAAGAGCTCTATAGCAAACCTGAGTTGTCCTACTTCTAGACTTCCTGTTGAATTAGGAAAATACACCCCTGTGTGGCTAAGCCACCATATTTGGGTTTCTCTAGCAGACAACTGAACATGTTATGCCTAGTCTAAAGCTGCCTCCTTACATATTTTAAGTTCAGCCTAAAGGCTTCTCAGCACATAGTAAACTGTAACCTAACTGAATGTGTCAACAGACTAGAACCTATGCCAGTTGCTGAGTTTCAACTAATCAAAAGACCACGAACTGTTCAAACTGTGTTCAAATAAGGCAAATGCCAAGTGGTAACCAAGCCAGCTGTTTCTGTACCTCACTTTTGTTTTTTGTACATTACTTTCCTTTTTCTATCCATAAATCTTCAGTCTCAGAGCAGGACCAGGGTCTCTCTGAGCCTGTTCTGGTTGGAGCTGCCCAATTTGGAAATCGTTCTTTGCACAATTAAACTCTGTTATATTTGATTTGTCTAAGATTTTTTCTTTTAAAAACACAACTGGTAAAAGATGGGAGAGTCAGACATCTCTTACTTCCCAGATGTATACTGGCCCTGGAAACCAAATCATCTACTCTATGAGTCATCTTTGATTCTTCTCTTTCTGTCTCCTCATATAACCAATATGGCAGCTATCTCTGCTGTTTCACCCTCCAAAATAACTGCCAACTTTAATCACTTCACTCCTTAAGCACGGCCACTAGCCTTGCCCAAATCATCATGACTTCTTACCTGAACTACTGTAATGCCCTTCCACATGATTATACTGCTTCTACGTTTTTTTCTCTATAACATTCCCTTGACATAGACATGATCTTTATAAAGCACACATTAGATCAGAACTTTCTAATGACCTCCCATTGCACCCAAGAAAAAGTTTAAACTCCTTACAAAAGGGTACAAGGCTCTACATGATCTTATCTTTCTTCCTTTGGTTCAGTCTTCTCAGCCCACACTGGCCTTCTTTTCTCAATCAGTCCCATCTTAGAGCCTTTGCACTTGCCCCAAGATGTCCTGATAATTGTGTCTTATAGAAAAAAAAATTCAGGTCTCAGTTTAAGTGCATTTCCTCTGCAAATACTTCCCTGCCCACTTATCTAAATTAGCCTCAATCCTAGCTACACTCTCTTGTAATCATAGTACCTTGTTTTATTTCCTTTGTAACACTTATCACTTGCTTTGCCCATTTCATTTATTTTCTTGTCCTGGTTATCTATCCATCATATCACACCATGACACATGCAGTGCTAAGCACAGTGCCTGGCACACAGCATGTGCTCAGTGAATGTGAGTTGACCAAATAGTCCATATTTCCCAATTCTCCAAACAGATTTGTTCCTTGATCCTATCTCTTGGATTTGAGATGTGCCATCCGCTGGGCAATGTACACTCTCTCACTTTCTCTCTTCCAATCCCAGTCTCACTTACATTTCCTTTTGATCCCAGATCAAAATTCAACTCTTTTAAGAAGCCTTCCTTATTTCAGCCTTCTCTGTGCTGACCATCCTTTTCCCTAGCATATAAGTATGTCTGTCTTATCACAGTCATATACTGGCCTCTACTCCTAGTTGTCTCTCCCCAACTGTTTATACCTCTGTATCCTGTCTTCCCATCTCTATTGTGGTTTCCTTAAGGAATAGTAGACCTTTTCCTTCTTTGAGCTTCCCACAGTTTACTGGAACTATCATAAATGATTGCTGAAGCATGCTCCTGGCAAAGACATGTAACCCATAAGGAAAGCGTCACAAGAGACTGTAAATAGCCTGACCACGGACTTACCTTGTTTCACCACCCAGAGTTCTGTATGTACTTTTGTAAAACCCTTCAAAGCCATCTGCTAACTTGGCCTGGAAGTCAATAGCCACATAGTATTTCAGATCAGGCATGAGTTTCTCTGGAACCAGCAGTGCAATTTGTTGATGAGCAGGATAACTCAAAACATTCAGCTTTTTTCCTGGTTTCATGTATCTCGAATCTTCCTCTGACTGAAGGGTGGCATTCATGATTTCAAGATCTTTGCTGTGCAAGATGATAAATTGGGTGGCATCTCTGACCAAGACCTCGATCTTCTCAGATGCAGCAAAGTCCAGAGAGGTGAGATTTGGGTGGACAAAGAGGTCATAGTGGAGGGGAATGACCATGTTGGGGAGCCTTAGCTCCTGCCAAGGAAATGGTTCCCCATTGGTGGCTACTGGGAAAGCCCCAGAATCCTTACTGAACTGATAACTTGATGGTTTTGAGAACTGAGAACAAATGCATATTCTGGGCAAGATGACTGCTAAGCAGTACCATGCTATGTGAATATTAAACATTGGTTTTCTGTGTGAATTAACCATTGCAGAAGAATGGAACATGAAGTCTATTCTCTAGAAGACAGGTACATATCCAGGCTAATCTCACAGTTCTTCATAGCTGCATTGGCACCAATTATGTCACACAGGACCTGAACAATATTTTCAATAAATGAATTTAATCTGGAATAAAAAACATTTACAGCATGAAGAAAAAGATTTCAGGTTACCAATAAAACCTTAGAATATCAAAAAGATGTATACAAGTGGGGAAAACCTGCTCTCTGTCAAAATTAGGCAACTATTCACAGAATAAAGTCGAAATTAAGCTATCATCTGGTCAGTACAGATGAAAATCCTCTGAGTTCAAACAAAAGGACCTTACCTTAAAAATGTGGGTAATGAATCTCCTTTGCATTCCCACGCAATGAGCAGAGGGAAGGTGTGTAAATTCATTGCATTTTGAATGTTTTTAACACTTGGTTACATTTTTAAGCTATTTTTATTTTTATTTTTTTTTAAAGAGATGGGGTCTCACTATGTTACTCAGACTGGCCCTGAACTCCTAGGCTCAAGCCATCCTGTGGCCTCAGCCTCCTGAATAGCTGAGATTACAGACATCCTTGCACGGTTGCATCATTTCAAGAGTATGCCTGAGCCTGCGGGACCAGTCCAGGAAACTTGGTGAGACCTCGTCTCTACAATAAATAAATAAATAAAAATTAGCCTGGTGTGGTAGCGCTCCCCTTTAGTTCCGGCTACTTGGAAGGCTGAGGCAGAAGGATTACTGGAGCCCAGCAGGTCGACGCTGGGGTGGCCATGAGCGTGCCACTGCACTCCAACCTAGGCAATGGAGTGAGATTCCAACTCACAAAAAAGGAGTATGCCTAGATATGTGAAAGAAAACTGTTCAGGATGTCCCTATTTTGTCCTAATAAGTCACAAATACCAGATATTATTTCTATTATTAATGGCATTGAACTTCACCTCTTTCAATAAGTAGATCATCTGAATGGCTTTATTGTATGGTTACTGGTATAAATGTTGTTGGTCCAGATAGGTGTTTATCTTCATCCTTTGCAATATATCAGAAGCCATGGAAATAAAATTTGAGTGCATAATATCAAGCTGAGAATATTTTTAAAATTGTTTTGATCCTCTTCCCTTTACACCACTTTTGAAAATACAATTAAACCAGACTTAATTTACTACCTTTGCAAAAAGCACTAAGACTGTTTCTTTCTATTAGAAGAGTAAAGCTACAGAATGTATAAAGTTAGGACAAACAGTGTAGTTAACTTAGGTGATTCAACTCTGTCTCCCAACCTGCCTCTACTTTCTACTCCAACTTAAACCCATGAGTGGTTTTCTTTTTCTTCTTTTTTTTATCATTAACAAGTTCTGCAGAATTAATTATCCAAACAATTATTTCAATTTTCTAATTTGCAATATCATGCAGATAACAGATATTGTTAAAAAAACAAAAAATAAAATAACATTAAATAATGACACTTCTCCTTCCTTTTAAACACAAGCATTAAATTATGCTACCAAATCTCAATGTTTCCAGAACTTCTGATAAATGAAATCATAATTGGTCTATTAGCTTGAATTTCAGAGGATTAAAAAAAAAAAAGTGACTTATTCTTTAGGTCCAAGAATTTGGAATCAGAGTGCCCTGAGTCCAATGCTAGTTCCACCAAACTTACCTGTGTGATCTAGGGCAAAGTTTCTGAGGTTTGGAGCATCATTTTTTTCATCTATAGAACAGTTTAGGGGCTGGATGTGGTGGCTCACACCTGTAAACCCAGCATTTTGGGAGGCTGAGGGGGAGGATCACTTGAGAACAGGAGTACGAGACCAGCCTAGACAGTAAGACCTTGTCTCTACACAAAACACAAAAAATTAGCTGGGTGCAGTGGTGCATGCCTGTAGTCCCAGCTACCCCAGTGACTGAGGCAGAAAGAACGCCTGAGCCAGGAGGTTGAGGCTGCAGTAAGCCATGATAGTGCCACTGCACTCCATCCCGGGCAACAGAGTAAGACTCTGACTCAAAAAGTACTTAAATACATAAATAAAACTGTATAATAATTATGCTTTCCTCATGTTGATAGTATTAAATGACACAATTCGTGTCAAGAAGCTGGTATGCACAGCAACCAGCACGTAGAAAGCATGTAATGAGTGTTGGATATTAAATTATTATCGGGTTTATGACTTGCATTCTGTGCCTAAATGAAGGAGTAGTTCGGCCTCCACTTGTAGCAAATACTCCCAGAGAAGAGTGAATTTAACTGATAAAAGTAGAGAGAAGAGCTCCCAGGCTGGTCTTGGGCTCCTGGCCTCAAGCGGTCCTCCCAGGTCCTTCCTGGGTAGCTGGGATTATAGGCACAGGCCGTGGCTTCTGGGCTAGAACAAGTAAGGATTTTAAAGCCCAGCTAGTACAAATCCGCAGCGTTCAGATAAAGAAACTGAGAATGAGTGACTTTCCCAAATTCACACAGGAAGTTTGGAGCAGAATCAGGACTAAAATGCGGGTCTTTAATCCTTGGTCTCATGGATTTTTCATTGCACTGCACTGTACCTTAAATGGCACAGCAGGGAACAAAACATCCTGGGATTGGAGGAGCAAGAATTGCCATGAACATTTGAGAAAGGCTACATGATCTCGGAAAGAGAGTGAGTCAGCTCAGCAGAAAGAGCCTTAGCACAAGCCCCAGCCTCAACTGTACATACTTTTCAATACAGCAGAGCAGATTCACCCCCACACCTCAGAGCCTCAGCTTCAATTATAAAAACACTTCAACACGGCAGCTCTAAAAAAATACTGATTTTAAGACAAACCCAAGAGAAATGTTAGTATGTTACCTTAATCCACGCTGCTGCAGACTTGAAGGGAGGGGCATTTATTTCTGCTTTCACTTTCTATTCTAAGGTTCAGAACGTTGAGTACTTCCTGATCACAGAGCTAGTTGGTTCATTATCACATAGGTATGAATGGTTCTTAGGACAAAAGTTTTATCTTAAGAAGGGCAAAAAACTTTCTGTAGAATGCACCAAAAAGTAGCTTCAGAATAGAAGTCAACCCAGTGGCTGCAGTTCAGGCTGTTTTACCTCCCCATCCCCTTATCCCCAAGTGTAAAAGCCTTCATCACCTAGTTCATGTTTTCTAGTAGCAAGTTATGTTAAGATTTGATCTTGAATTTCTCATTGTGCTGCGTCCTTAGTGCTATGAAATCTGACTTCTGTCCATCCACCCCCAAAAGTAACTCCAGGGTTACCAATGACTTCCTGATCAGCTTTTATGGCCTTGATCAGGGATGATTATCCAAGGCTTTCTGTGTCTGTAACTTCTTGCCTCCTGGGCACAAGGGAACTGTATCTTGCTCTGATCTCCTTATCTGCCCGGTTGAGTTGGTCTCTACTTCCTCACCACCCAGAACATAGGCCTTCCCCAAACATGAAACCTCTGCCCCTCACTCATCCCTTGCTTTATTTCTTCCAGTGCACAGATTTAGCGTTTATTCACATTTCTCCTGTTCTACTTTCTACTTCAGGGGTTCTGCTGCTGCAATTCCAACAGCCTGATGGACTGTCTGCTAGCAACTCATGTCTTCTTTCCCCAGATCAGCACCATTTGCTGGAACTTCATCTGCTTCAAATCTTCCTCCCCTATCTATGATTGAACCGTATAGCTATTATGATTCTGCTCCTCTCCAATTTACTACCAAATCTTGTTGATTTTTCCTTTTTAAATCTATCTAACTTAAAAAGACTATCCTACAGCTGTTAAAGTAGTCCAGGTCCCACTGACTTACCATGAGGTCCCACTCTCACAATGTCTTTCAGACAGTTCTTCCTGGTTCCTCAAGCCCAGTCCCCTGCAGGCCGTTTGCATAACACCACCCTATTAATCTTTACAGCTACCACTTAACTTGTCTCCCCCCTGCTCAAGACCTTTCCTGGGTTTTCCTGTTTGCACAGAGAGGCAGGTCCCATCATGGAGACCAGGGGGTGACCAATTGACAGCCTGTGGGCCAGCCTATAGTTGTTATGTTTGGATCAAAGTCTATTGAAAGGCAATAAATCCACGCAAGTGCTATTCTTGAGTGAAATACAGCAAGCTTAGACTGGGAACAGTGACTCATGTCTGTAGTCCCAGCTACTCAAGAGGCTGAGTAGGGAGTGGGGTGGTGGGGGAGGGGGGTGCTCACTTCAGCCCTGCAGTTAGAGGTTACAGTGAGCTATGAGAGAGAGCGAGAGCGAGAGAGGAGAGAGCGAGAGAGCGAGAGAGCGAGACAGAGAGGAGAGAGAGAGAGAGAGATGAAATAGAAATAGAGCAAACTTAGTTCTTCCTGTCTTGCAGACCTTCTTCACACACCCGTATCACATGCCTTGCCCTGTTGTACACTTATGTTTGTAACCTGAGCTTTAGCCCAACAGCACATGTTGCCGTGATTAGATCCCAGTCAACTCTTAAGCTTTAACTCTTCCGCCCTCTTCCTGTATTATTTCATCCAGGATAAACAACTTGATAAAGCAGAAGGGGCAAAAACCTATAAGGGCCGGAAGCACAAGGCTGAATGGGGTCCCTCAGTGTGGCATTTCAGGGTGAGGGGGATGGCTAGAAACATGTGAGTGGGGAAAGGAGGAAAAAGAAGAAGAGATCCCAGGAGCTTATTTATGGAAATTGAATTCTGCAGAGAATGGGGGAGGTAGAGGGGGTACAGGGACTTGAAGGTAGTTTTGTGACATTCCTTGTGACAAGATCCAGTCCAGGGGGTGTGTGTGTGTGTGTGTGTGTGTGTGTGTGTGTGTGTGTGTGTTTGTGTGTGTGTGTGTGTTCTCAGAGCTCTCCTCTGCCCATTGGAACAGAAATGGTGATAGAGAATGAAGAAATAGGGCCATGGGGTTGAGATACAGAATCTGAGAAGAAAACGTTGAGTAGAATCCAAGTACTTCACAGCTTCTTTAAAACAGTTTCTCTTAGGAATCGCCACACTGTTTTTCACAGAGGTTGCACTAGTTTACACTCCCAGCAACAGTGTAAAAGTTTTCCTCTCCCCACCCCTACAGCATCTGTTGTTTTTTGTTATTGATGAGGGCCATCCTGACTAGAGTTAGGTGGTATCTCAGTGTAGTTTTAATTTGCATTTCTTTAATGATTATTGAGGTTGAGCATTTTTTCATGTATCTGTTGGCTGCTTGTATGTCTTTTTCTGAAAAGTGTCTATTCACATCTTTTGTCCACTTTGTAATGAGGGCTGTTTGTTTTTCTTTTCACATGTTTGAGTTCTTTGTAGATCCTAGATGTTAAGCCTTTGTCAGATATACAATTGGCAAATGTTTTTTCCCATTCTATGGGCTGTTTTTCCATTCTCTTAATGGTTTCTTTGGCTTTGCAGAAGCTTGTCAGTTTGATGAGGTCCCACCTGTCTATCTTATCTCTTATGGCAAAGGCATTTGGAGTTTTGATCAGGAAATTGTAGCCAGTTTCAAGTTCCATAAGGATTTCTCCTGCATTTTCTAAGGTTCTTATAGTTTGAGGTTTTACGTTTAGGTCTTTGATCCATTTAGAGTTAATTTTTGTGTATGGTGGTAGGTAGGTAGGGGTCTTGTTTTAATCTTCTGCAAGTGGTCAGCCAGTTTTCCCAGTGCCATTTACTGAATAAGTTTTCCTTTCCCTGGTGATTGTTAGTGGAAGCTTTGTCAAAAATAAGTTGGTTGAGAAATTGAGGTTTTGCTTTTGGAATCTCTATCCTGTTCCATTGGTCTATATGCCTAGTCTTGTATCAATACCAGGCTGTTTTGATTATTATAGCCTTATAATAAAGTTTGAAATCTGGAAGTGTGATACCTTCTGCTTTGTTTCTTTTGCTAAGGATTGTTTTGGCTATTCGTGGTCATTTATTTTTCTATATGAATTTCTGTGTTGTCGTTTCCAGGTCAGAGAAGAATGATGCTAGTATTTTAATGGGTATTGCATTAAATCTGTAGACTGCCTTGGGAAGAATGGACATCTTAACAATGTTGATCTAAAAATTGACCTTTCATACAACCCAGCAATCCTTCTTCTGGGAATATACCTATAGGAAATCAAATCAGTCTATGAAAAAGATACCTGCACGCACATGTTTATTGAAGCATTATTCACAATAGCAAAAACATGGAACCAACCAAGCTGCCCATTGAAAGTGGACTGGATTTTTTAAAAATGTGGAACATATACACTGTGGAATATTACACAGCCATAAAGAAGGACAAAATAATGAACTTCACAGTAACTTAGATGGATTTATAGTCTATAATACTCAGTGATCTATCATAGAAACAAAGAACAGAGTATCACACATTCTCACTCAAAGTGGATCTTGAACAATTATAATACTACAAGAAAGGGATTGGCAGTAGTGGGTAACCTCCAAGGGAGGGAGGAAGGGCACACTTCATTAATAAGGGTACCTGATCTCAAACCAAGTGAAGTGGGGACCAAAGTGAGGCCCAAACTTCACCTATACAGTGACCATTTGTATACCTAACCCTGAATTGTAGCCCACATCTTTAAAATAAAAATTAAAAATAAAATAAAAAGTTTCTCACTAAAGGGGTTTCTAACTTTTCTTTTTCCTGATAAGAGGCTAGCTTTGGGGCATTAGCTTCAAAGGGGATTGATATCTTACTTTTTCTCTTCATCCTGGTCTTCTGAACTCACTCAGAGCCTCCGTGTTTGCTTTCTTAAACAGTGGTGCTCTTCCCTAAATCCATCCTGCCGCCATCCACTGTCTATACCCCCTCAGCCTGCTTTGTTTCTTCTTAGTACTGCTCATTTTCTTATACCTCATTATACACACACACAAACACACACACACACACACACACACACACACACACACACACACACGGTGCCAAAAAATGTATACACATTTTAAGAAAGGAAAAAAAAAAAAAAGCCGGGCATGGTGGCTCATGCCTGTAATTCCAGCGCTTTAGGAGGCGGAGGCAAGAGGATACCTGAACTCAGAGATTTGAAACCAGCCTGAGCAACATGGCAAGACCTCATCTCTACAATAAATAAAAAAAATCCTGGCATGATGGCACACATCTGTGGTTCCAGCTACTTGGAAGGCTGAGGCGGAAGGATCACCTAAGCCCGGCTGGTCCAGGCTGCCGTGGCCCTGAGCATGCCACTGCACTCCAGCCTGGGTGACAGAGTGGGACTCTGACTCAAAAAAAAAAAAAAAGAAAAAAAGAAAAAGACAGGAAAAAACTGTATTAAAATTGTAATACTCAATATATACTGGTAACAAAAGATGAATACAAGTCACGTTTGATTTGCAATTGCAAGAGGTACTCAAAGCAATCCAGACACTTCTGATTATCGTGAACTTAAAATAATACATAGATAATATCTCTTAAAATGTGTGTACACTTTTTGGCACTTCCAAGATATATAGTATGTATCTATCTATATATATATGTATGTTTGCTTGTTTTACCCATCTCTCCATTGGAGTGCAAGTTTTTTTCAACAACTTTTTCTGATTGGTTACCGCTGAATGCCCAGGGCTAGTGCAGAGCCTGGCATATACATCAGCTGAATGCATTTTCAGTATTTTTTTATTTTTAAATTTGTAAAATCACCCAACACTTGCTCTATGCTTCAGGCACACAGGGCCACTTTCTATGTCTGGAAGAACCCTGTGTTTCCTCATCTTTACTGCAGCTGCCAGTTCATGTGACATCAAGTGTTTATAGAACACTCTCACTCTCTGCATTCCCTGTGCAAACCACTCTTCACAAAGGTAAATGCCACCTCCAGCAAGTCACCTTAGAAAAGTGACACATACTTCTTTTCCAGTCCCTGTTGGCATTTGTTTAGTGGTTCTACTAGCCCTCACCTTAGCGGACATGTTTGTACTTATCTTCTTCCTTAAATTATCAATGCCTTCAGGCTATGGGCCAAACACAAGACTCAACTCTCTCTCTCTCTCTCTCTCTCTCACTCTCTGTTTTTCTCTCTCATCTATCAGAGTGCTGAGCACATAGTAAGCCCTCAAACAGGTGAGAGTGAATGAGTTAAAGGGATTTTTCCAAAGAGATGAAATTTACTTAATAATTGTCTAAATATTTTAGATTTTACTATTTTTTTTTGGTTGGGTGTCTCACTCTGTTGCCCAGGCACAATTGTGGCTTACTGTGCCTCAAACTCCTGGGCTCAAGCAATCCTCCCTCCTCAGCCTTCCAAGGAGTTGGGACTACAAGTGCACACCACCCACCTAGCTAATTTTTTTTTTGTAGAGACAGTCTTGCCATTTTACCTTGGCTGGTCTTGAACTCCTGGGCTCAAGCAATTTTCCTTTCTCAGTCTCCCAAAGTACTGAGATTACAGGCTTGAACCACCACACCCAGGCAGATTTTACTAATTTTTAATGGAAAATACTGTAAAGGTTTAAATAGATTTAAATTTCAATGACTTCAGTTTTTTTAGCATTACAAACTGAACCTAGAATCAAGAGACCCGAATCATGCTAAAATAATTCACTTCCTCGACTTTAAATTGAACACAGTAATACTTTCTTTAGAGGATTACTATCAATCTCACAATCAGCTTGAGATAACATGTGAAAAAATTATAAATGTTTTATAAGCCTCGAGGTTGTTTAATAAACTTTGAAATTGTTTACTCACCTCAGTTGCCTCTATAATAATAATCAGTGATTATGTTATGTTGTAATAAAGTGCTGTCCTTGAGGTAAATGAGATGTAATAAGCAACTCCATGTTGCTATATACCTTTTTGACTTTTTGTCCAAAAGATGTATCTTGGCACTTCCAAGATATATATATATATATATATATATATATATATATATATATATATATATAGTGTGTGTGTGTGTGTGTGTGTGTGTGTGTTTGCTTGTTTTACCCATCTCTCCACTGGAGTATAAGCTATAAAGTTTATTCTAGTGCTTCCATTATTATCAAAAGTTTATTTACCTTCTGTCGTCACCTTCAGCTAGCCTCTGCCTCCATCCTAGACCTGTTTTAAAGCTGTTTCTTCTAATGTACTGCAAGCTGAAAAATGAATAAATGAAGCTGGTAGACATTATTTCAGGCCTTCAAATGTTTCCTAGATGACTTCAAATGTTTCCCAATGCTGCCTGTGCTGTGTGTTGAAGGGAGGTGGGGGCAGATTTTAGGATAAATGAAAGGACAAACAGCTTTCTGACAAATAAAAATGTAATGACTCTCCTTCTGCTGAATCTTGTCCTCTTGATATAGTAACAACTTGGCCTTCATCAATGTTAGATGTTTGTCACTGTCAAGCTTGCAGTTTTAAAAATGGCTTCTTTTCCCTTGCCATCCATTTTCCATTAAAAATCTGTTTAAAGTTCATCACATAATTATTTTTATGCCTCTGTTCATTTTCACATAAAACAGAGGAAGAGCCTATTATAAATTTTTTATTTTAATTAAAAAAAAATTTTTTTGCGTTGGGTTTTCTCTCAGTTTCTCAGGCTGAAATGCAGTGCCATGTTCATGACTCACTGCAGCCTTGAACTCCTGGGCTCAAGGATCCTCCAGCTTCAGCTTCCTGAGAAGCTAGGGCTACAGGCGAATGCCTAGCTAATTAAAAAAAAAATTACAGATTGAGTCTCACTATGTTGTCCAGGCTGTTTTCAAGCTCCTGGCTTCAAAGTGATGCTCCCACTTCGACCTCCCAAAGTGCTGGGATTACAGGTGTGGGCAAAAATTTTTAATTTAAGGAAAAACAATGAAAGTTTATGTTAGTACAAGACTCAGGGATTTATGCAAAATATGAGATTGGGAAGAGGGAGGAGGAATTCACCTAGTAAATGCATTCTGTGGCTACTTTTAAACTCATTCAGTTTCAGCAGAAAATTTAAACAGTGTATACTCAGAATTTTAAATCAGTAACTGACAGGAAGATGGTTTCTCAAAAACTGATATCTTTAGCAATGCCTTCAAAATCATTTACTAAAAATGAAAACAGAAAAATGCAATAATAAAAATCTCTTGTTGTCAAAGTAGAACAGAATATGAAATAAACCTGACATTAGACAACTGATATTGTACCACATTTAAATTTTTTATTTAATATAATTGACAAATGAAAAATTCTGCTGACCCTGTCATTTTCTTTCCAATTAATGATTTCCTAAATAACTGATGAGAAGTGATTGTGAAATAAACCTGAGTGATTCTGAGCTTGTTGAATAATTTGAAAGTAAATTCGTGTGCTTTCAACCAACTGATAAAGGCCAACAGATTAAACTAAATCAGCATTGTCTTGTCTTCTCACTACTTAAAGATTTAACTACAAAAATCTATAAGAACTTCAGCTTCTGACCAAGATAGAGTAGGAGCTCTGATTTATCCTCTTGCTTGAAATAATAACAAATTGGACAACAGGCAGTTTGCAAGACAATGAATATCAGGCAGCAAAAGGCAGTGATTCCTGAAGAGGAGGAAACCAATACGGCAAGCCCTGAGACATTCCCAGTTTACTGCCTGGAGAGAAATTCCAAGCTGCTTTGCAAAACCATCAGAACCTTGAAGTTGAGGAGGTGGACTTAAGAGTCTGGGAGAGCAAGGAAACTAGAGTTCATAGGATGAATAACAGGGAGGAGAGAGTTGCAGAAAGAGATGGAGGGTGAGGAAGGGTGGGCTTTATATCTTTGCTCCCCTAGACTAGACAGCTGATCAATGATCAACATGCACTTATGCAAAAAATAATGAAGCCAGAATGGCACCACTAGAAAGAATTAGAAGCAGCAGTGCCTTGTGCTCACATAGAGATAGTAACAGTGCCTGTGTCCACCTGTCAAACTGAAAAACCTCAAGATGGATGGGCCAACGGGTAGAGTCCACCAACGGTCTTGCTTCAATAGAGGGGAGCAGATCAGGCTCTGCTCTGGACCCGCAAATCTTGAAAGCAAAATCCAAAAGTATCAACCTGTTCCCAAGTAACTTAACTGAGTTCCAGTGCAAAGCTCAAGAATATCTATAGAAAATAAATAAATAAATAATAACCCACCACCCAACTAGGTAAAAAGATGGGTGATGATTTTTTTTTTCCTAATTAAATGCATTTTATTTTTTTTATATCAATATTTTTTATTTTGATATTGTGGGGTACAGTTAAGAGTTAGGTATACAAATATGCTTCATTCAGGCACCCTTGTTGATAAGGAGTGTTTCCCTGCCCCCAGACAGATATTACTACCGTTAATCCCACCTCCCTTCCCCTTCCCCCGCCCCATGGTTTCCCACCACTGTCAGTCCTTTTCTTATAGTATTACGATGGATGTTCAAGGTCCACTAAATGAGTGAGAACATGTGAAACTCAGATCGTTGTTTCTGTGAGAGGTCACTCAGTATTATAGACTCTAGTTGGGTTTCTTACTCTTTGCAACAAGGGCGAACACAGCATAGGGGACCTGGAGACATCTCAGATGGCATCAGAAAGGAATCATTACAAGATGTGTTAGGTGATTTGGGGAAGGACTTAATAAAGCAGGGCTTTGTTTGGATTTAAGTGTTCTCAGGACATAACAGTAATTCCACGAGTAAGAAGTGAAGATCAGATGAAGGCCAAGGCTGGAATTGGTGAAGAAACAGCAGTCATATGTCAGCACATGGAGAATTGCGGTCATTTTTGTGGCTTGGACAATGTTCATGTTTGCCTGTGTTCAGACATGATGATGGAGTTGGCTTGTGCTTGTCTTGGTTCACCAGAGTCAGAGTGGTTTTGTCTGATATTCCATGAAATGATTTATCTTTAGGAGGAGAACACCAAAACCTGGCTTTGAGGGCAAACTCTGCTCCTGTGTGTCAGGCACTGCCTTTCTCACTCTTAGCAGATCTTGGCCTCAGATTTTGTCCCCCTTGCTCCTAGGAGGCAGTCAAAAGTTTAGTTGGTCTCTCAGTTTGTCTTGAAAATCTGCAAACATCTCAGGGACATCCTGGAATCCCTGGCTTACTTCTTTGATTTCCATCCCCTCTAGAACAGGTAATTTTTCACTCTTTTCAACCCTTGATGTTTTAAAGGTGTTTTTATATTTTGCTAGTGTTGATAATTGTCTTCAGAGGGAAGATCAGTCCAATTATATAATGTGCCATTACTGTGAGTGGAAGCACCCTCCCCCACTAACCTCCACCAAACCCTGTCCCACCTGTAGAATTCTGAAGCTTCCAAAAAGGGTCTTCTAAGCCTTTTGCCTGGCACCTGTCCTTTTAGCATCTGGATAGGTGTCTGATCACCATACAACGGCTCCACGGAACTAATGATCAGATGATTGAGTAGTTCTCACCATACTTCTGTTTAACCTTACCTAGCTCAACATTATCCATCTCCTTCGGCTCTTGACCTAAACTCTCCAGAGTCACCTGACAGTGGTTTTGACATGCAAATACGACTACAAAACAATCCTCTGGACAGCTTCTTCTTCCAATCAAATTGCAGTTCTGGCCACCATCTTCTATAGAAATTCTGAGCCTACCTGTTAGCCTGTAAGAAATCTGTAAACTGAATAAATGTGGGTGGGCTCATGATTACACTTTTGAAAATATATTGAATAAGCGAATTCCCAGCTTTCATCTAGGAGGAGATAGAGGCCTCCTTTTTCTACACCTGTCCTTTTTTGTACCTCCTTAAAGCCAACACATGGTATAAAGCATGGTCAATGTAGGATGGAAGGTAATGGGTATATAATTTTAAATAAACAGATATCAACTACCGAAGTCATGGATTACAGCTTGCAGCCATTATATGCACCTTAACACCCAGCCTTCTAAATTTTATTGAAATTAACAAGTTAAGGCTGGTCACTTTACCTTCAGAGCAAAATAACTCTAATTATAAATTTTAAATTCCAGTCCTTGTTATCTAGTAGCCAATCAGCAGGTTCCCCTGAGAGAAGAAAACAAAAGCAGCAGGAGCTTCATCTAGTGGTAACGAGTGTAACTGCAGAGAGGCATTTGTTGCAGACACACATCCAAACACACATCCTGTGGCAAATCACACAGTCCCCAAAGCGATTTGATACGTTGATCTAAGAGAATTTGGTTTATAGGTAGGCTTGGATTTCTGATACATGAAATTGCTGTTAATTCCTATGATTTCATTACTAAATTCAAGTAAGTGGTTCCCTGCTTGAATAACTAACTACGTGTTAGTATAGCCTAGGGTAGTGGTTCTAAGTGTTTGCCCTGCATCTCCAATGGCATCAGCACCCTAAGCATCTGTCAGAAATGCAAATTCTCAGTCCATTCCAAATTTAATTAATTGGAAACTCAGGGGGCGGGGCTTAGAAACCTGTATTTGAACAAGCCTTTAAAGTGATTCTGGTATAAACTGAAGTTTGAGAACTACTGTCTTGGGGTTAGGAGTCCAGATCTATTGAAGATTTGAATATTTATTTATATTTATATCCCAGCCTAATTTCAGAATGGCTGAATGACCTTGGGCAAGATAATTTTTTCTTTCAATTTCAAGTTCTCCATCCATCAAATACAGTAAAGTAGTATAAACTCCATAGGGTGGTTGTGAGAACCAAAAGAGATACCCGTGTTGCCTTAGTCAGTTTCCCTCAAAAGAGAGCATAAGGCAAAGTTTAGGAATTAATGCTTTGCTGAAGGGTGTGTCAAGTTGTATCCTCCAAAGTTGGCCACACTGATAGATAGCCCATTCCACATGATCTTATTAGTAAGGTCTCTGTTTCCTCTCCTTGAACCTGGGCGATCTTTCTAATTTCCTTTAATAATATGCAGCAGAAGTGACCTTAAGCCATAGAAGGAAGGTGGCTTCTGTGCAAGTGGAGTGCTGAGGCAGACTTACAAATGAAAACTGATGTATGCAGCTCTTCCCTACCATGGGATCAGTGACTTCAAGCTGGTGGCCTGAGATTGACCACATGGAGCATTAAATCAGGGAAATCAACAGATTAAACAAAGAAGGCAGAACTTTTTTCCCTACTAGGATAGCTGGTTATTAAACATTTCCCAGAACTACTATTTTTTCTGCTTTATTTTCTCCTTCTCATCCTCCTTTTTCCTTCCTTCCTTCCTTCTGCTCTCTCCTCCTCCTTCTTCTTCCCTTCTCCACCCCCTCCTCCTCCTCTTCCTGATCCTCTTCTTCTCCCTCCCTCCTTCCCTCACTCCCTCCCTCCCTCTCTCTGTCCCTCCCTCCCTCCTCCCATGACCCTTTGTTAGTTGTCTAAGTTAATAGCTATATTTCATTTTCAAGTGGAACCATTTGTAAATACACAGAAAGATAAGGTTATCAATATATGTACCCAATTTCTGTTGGCAAGTATATTTGGTAGATTGAGTATGGAAAAAAGGTGGTTTTTTTTGTAGGGCGTGCATAGAGTAAACATGCATAGGTAAATTTTTATCAGTCTGAGTATAATGTCTTTGAAAAAGAAAACTTTTTGGCAAAGCTTGCTGAAAGCAGCAGGATTTGAAAAACAGCATTCCATACCAAGTGTGGACCGTATATTATCTGCCCATATATACATGGAGGTCGTGCATCCATTCAAAAACCATTTATTAAGTAGGTTCTGGAACTAGATTAGAAGGTATGGTGGGTGATAATGTAATTACACTTTAAAATAAAGGAATTTTGGAATACAGGACTGGTGTGACACAATTAAAGTCTAAAGTAAAAAAATAAATTAAATAATTACCTTGGTTTTTTGGTAGGCTAAAAACATTTAAAGATTATTTAAAGTTTTATTTATTTCTCACTACTGATTATCAACCTAGAAAGCAAAACCTCAGATATATTGTTTGCAGAGAATAAGCAATTATTTACCAAATATTTCTATCTGGTTATTTTGGCATTAGTTTTGTAACTTGCTAACATTAAGCACATATCTCATTTCCTAATTCATTGTGAATTAGTTTGTACTCTGGAAAGCAGTAGGGCTTTTATACACATGTTTACAATGCAAAAGTCAACAGGTTTTTTTTTTTAATATATATACCAGTGGAGACATTAGAAATGGAGGAAATAGAGCTCCTTTCAATCTTATCCTGAATGGGTACTTTAATCACTTTTTTTTTTTTTTTTTTTTTGGAGTGGAGGTCTCACTCTTTCACCCAGGCTGGAATGCAGTGGCATAGTCATGGTTCCCCAAAGCCTTCAACTCCTGAGTTCAGGAGATCCTTCTGTCTCAGCCTCCCAAGTAGCTGGGACTAGAGATGCATGCTGCCATGTCTAATTTTCTACTTTTAGTTTGTGTGTGTGTGTCTGTAGAAATGAGGTCTCACTATATTGCCCAACCTGGTAATCACATTTTAAAAATAGAAACTCTTCTACAGGATGCAGGTCCTGACTAATTTTCCTGTGTCTGTAAAAATATTTGGAGACCTTTCCCATGATTTGGATAAAAATTTCACTCGTTTAGAAAGTATAAGGAGGTTGGAACAGGTCACACATAAGTTCAAAGAGAAAGAATCCAGCACTGTCGGGCACCACATCCCATCACTTCAGTGATACTTGTTAATTATTGGATAAAAGACCACACAAAGAGTTCTAGGAGAGTATACAAAAGTTAAAGAACAAAAGTTAAGATATTAACTTAGTCCAGTGTTTGTTCTTAATGTTTCTAGCTCTCTGCTCAATTCTTAAATGCCTTTCAAAGTATTAGCTTAGATCTGCATGTATCTATTGATAAACTTCCCAATGAACACTTTTTTATAAATTGGATCTCTGATAAAATTTTTATAGTTTTAACCTATACATATGTAAGTCACTTTGGAAAAAAATAATAGTGTTCCCTCTTTAACATATCAAATCTTTTCAATATTCTAAAAAATTGTTATTGAGCTTGCATCTTCAGGATACCCAAATCCAAACTCTAAGATATGATGTAGTTGTCTAAAAAGAATTTCCTGAAGAACATTGTATCCCTCCAAGGGATTATAGACTGTTCTATAATCAATGGGCTCAATCTTGTAAAAAATGACCTTAAAACCTTTGACCACAGCTGAAGTAAGACTTCTGTTTATCATGTGATAAAATGTTTCTATGCAATTTGTACCAACCTGATGCATACAAAGGAAGCAAGAAAAATCTAAGAGTTTTCCACAGTCATCTTCTCTGTACTGAAAAACATGTCATTTTCAAAGTACATTTATTTTCCTTGAAGTGCTCAAAAATTAAATTTACCATTAGAGTATAAAGAAGAAGCTGTTTGCCTATCCAAGAAAAAACAAAGACATGTGTTTGACAGATTTAGCATGAGTTAAATAGCTTTCTGCTCAGCTGCTATGTTAACAATAAGGTGATCATACTGCTTTGGAAGGTAACCATGACAAATCACTACTAAACCTCATTTAAATACAGGCCACATTATTCAGTTAATAGATTGTGTGTGTGTGTGTGTGTGTGTGTGTGTGTGTGTGTGTGTGTTATTGGCAAAGGCCTTTAGTAGGCACTGCTGGGGAGTTAAACAATTCATGCCCCCCCCCACCCGCTTGAAGCATCTTGTATGCATGTAAATGTGAATATGTGTATGGATGTTTCTATCATATGTACCCATGATAAAAATCAAATAGTATCAAAGTTATAATAAAAAGCAACAAAATCTTTCCCTACCTTTTCTGCTTCTGGTCACACTTCTCATAAACAACCATTTGTAAGCTTGTTCTGTTTGTTCGTTTGTTTTCTGATGGTTATTTCTCTACTTCTACTTCTAAATAATATTTTGGGCCAACATATCTTAAAATAGGTTCTATTGATGTCTTGTTTTGAAATACAAAGATTTAGTTCAATTTTTATTCTCTTCATTTCCCTCTCCTATTCTAGGTTTTAATTTATTTTTGTTCCCTTATTACTTTATATAATGCATGTAAACCTTAGTTTCTGATTCCATCAACTTTAGACAGTGTCTCTTCATACTCGGAGATATAAGGTAATGATGGCTAAATTTTATTGGGTATTTACTGTCAGACACTGTTTAAGGTGTTTTATATGAATCATCTTATTTAATCCTTTTAGCAACCCTATGAGGTAGTTTCCTAATTTACATACAAGAAAATGAAGACTTGGGAAGTTAATGGGGACTTGTAAATAAGGTCACAGGTAAATAAGGTGGCAGAGAGATTGGAGGTCAGTCAACCTGAATTCAGACCCTTGAGGCTCTACTGTCTCCCACATGATGGTCTTAGTGTCCCCAAATGTCCCTCTACCTCTCCTCTCTATTCCCACCCGCATCATCTGTCAACCATATCTTTATTTTTACAGTGTCAAGCTAGATAAATTTACAATCTGTCATATATATTTATATGTAAATCTGTTTTCTCCTCAGTAGGCCATTTCTAAAAGTTAAAAATCAATAAATACATTTACATATCCTGACTAGGTAAATATGATTCCCGGCAGAACCAAGCAGTGTGCCAAGATTACAGTTTCTTCTCTATATTTCAAAATATTTTGCATCCTTTCTTCTTCATGTCTTCCTTTGTTCACTCAAGAAACATTTTGTAAGCTTACTAACTGCTGGTATGGTAGGAGGTGAAAAGGAATACAATGAGAAACATGATGCTGTCTAATCCCTGGCTTCTATCTTTAGGAATTTATAATACAGAATTCACAGTGTAGCTGGGGTCAAGGAAGCCTTGGAAGAGAGGATGGAGTATAAGTTGGACTTTAAGTGAGAATCCGAAATGTAAATAAAGGCAAAAAGAGAGAGAACATAAAAAGGGATATTAAAGGAGGAAAGTGATCAAGATGGGATTTTTTTTTTAAAGATGAGATTTAGAAATCCTGCTCAGAATAAGGGGTTTGCATCAGAGAAGAGTAGTAGGTGTGACTGGATCCTGATCACATCTGACTTGAAAAAAAATGATAAGAATTTTCACATAGAAACCAGTGGGTGATTAGAAATATGAACAAAAATGTAGGAAATAGTCAGGTAGGAAGTCAAATAAAAAGGCAATAAAGTCATACCCATGGGTGAGTCACTAAGAGAAAATGCAGAACAAGAAAAGGAAGAAGTGGAAGGAACTTTTTTTTTTTTGAGTTGGCCACTCCCAGTCACCGCAGCCTTGACCTGCTGGGCTCCGGCGATCCTTCTGCCTCAGCCTTCCAAGTAGCTGGAACTACAGGTGTGCGCTACCACGCCTGGCTAATTTTTTTTTTATTTATTGTAGAGATGAGGTCTCACCAAGTTGCCCAGGCAGGTCTCGAACCTGCGGGTTCAGGCAATTCACTCACCTCAGCCGCCCAATGCGCGGGATTACAGGCTGAGCCACCGAGCCCGGCTGGAAGGAATTTATACTTAGGGAAACAAGAAAAGGAAAAGACAGTCAGAGGAGTCAGGGATGGGAGAGGATCCCAAGAAAATGACAGAGAAGCCAAGGGAGGAGGCAGTTTCATGAGAGAGGTATGGCAAAAGATAAATGGAAATGATGGTTGAGAAAGACCCATTGATCTGATCAGGTGACTCAGACCACACCTCTGAGAGACCACTTGACCTCAGGAGGTAAAGGTTGAATCTCACTTCAGAGTAGGGTGGTGGTTGGAGGGAGATGAGTCTGGGCAGGACTCTGAAGAGACAGTGGTGTAGAGACCCTGACTCTGATCAAGGGTGACTGAATGAGGAGTGCAGGATGACACTGTGAGACTGACTGGGGACAAGCCTTGGACACTCAGAGCGGAGAGGAGCCCAAGGAGGGCATGCAGGAAATGGGAAGTTGTGGGGGGAGGTCAGACTTCAGGCCAAATAGTATGTTAGAGAAGAGAGACTTGAGGGGACAGTGCAGGTGGGTCTTGAAAGAAGAAATATGTAAAAATATTAAGTGAATCTTAAGGTTCCAGGAAACATAAGTTAACATGGCAAGACTGCTGCTTTTAGTTATAGACTGTTTGACACAGATACAGGTGAGGATAAGATGGTAGCTCTGAAAGCTTCAAAGCAGTTTGGGTAGAGAGTAGCAGCACAATGGCAGGGAGACAGGAAATGTCAGAGTGAGACCTTCTCCTGAGTTCTCCTCTTCTTCCTCAATCTCTCTTTTGTCTGATATCCCTCTTGAAATGAGGTAGAGCATGAAGAATAATCCATAGGATATCCATGGTGTCTGCAAAGAAGGTAACTCTGTTGCCATCAAGAGAAGATCAAGCCTGACATGGTGGCTTGGGTTTGTAGTTTCAGCTACTTGGGCGGTTGAGGCAAGAGGAGTTAGAGTCCAACCCCGGCAACATCGTGAGACTCTATCTCAAAAAAAAAAAAGAACAGTCTAAAATGAAACATGAAAGGTCCTTAGAACTCACTAGGTACTAAAAAGTCCTTTATTCATAATTACTCTAATGTCAGAGAATTTCTGTTAGAAGTTCCACATCTCCTATCTGGTTTTCATACAGTGAGATACTTGTTAATAACTACCTTCTGATTTTCTGTGGCTGCTTGGGTAACCTGATTCCCAGACCACATTTACCCTAGTTGGCAGCCTCAATTCTATAAAAATTGAAAACAAACTTGTTGATTGATTGTAAAATGTCACTTTTTATTGAGACACAGCACTTGGCAGACAATGTCCTGTCAACTAAAGAACTTAGTAGTATTACCTTTTATAGAGATTGGTTTAGTTTCCTGTTTATGGAGTTCAAGCCAAGAACCACATTATACCTTGATTCACAAGGCCTTTAGAATGAGATGCTTTAGCCGGGCTCGGTGGCTCAGTCTGTAATCCCGCCTTGGGAGGCTGAGGTGAGTGGATTGCCTGAGCCTGTGGGTTTGAGACCCGCCTGGGCAGGCGAAACCTCATCTCTACAATAAATCAAAAAAAAAAAAAAATTAGCCAGGCGTGGTAGCGTGCACCTGTAGTTCCGGCTACTCGGAAGGCTGAGGTGGAAGGATTGCCGGAGCCCAGCAGGTCGAGGCTGTGGTGGCCGGAAGCAGCCACTGCACTCCAGTCTGGGCGACGGAGTGAGACTCCAACTCAAAAAAAAAAAAAAAAAGAGAATGAGATGCTTTAAATTACAAGTTTATTTTGATCACAAGAAATAATGGACAAAATTACTGTTGGGTAAGTGCAACAGAATTCCCATGAAGGCCATTGCCTCTGCCCTGCTGTCACAGTCCAGTGTTTAACATGTGAATCTCTGAAGTTAAATGTCCTGAATTCAAAGACTGGGTCATGTAGTTACTTCAGTTAGTTGTGTTAAGTTATGCTGCCTCTGTTTCCTCATTTGTAAATCAGGGATAATTAAAGTAAGTATCTACCTGAAAGCATTGTAACTGGGATCCTGTGGGATGGCACATGATGAAGCTTGGCATTTACCAACTGCTCAATGTAGATTAGTCGTGATTATTCCTGAGGATGAACAATGTCAACCACAGCATCAGAGGAAACATTGCCAGACCTGGTGAAGGCTTTCAGAAATATCTTCCAGTATCTTTGGAGCTGCTATGAAGCATGAGACTATCCCCATGAAATCTTTAAATTAGAACCAGCAAACATCTGTCAAAAGCCACTTGGATTGTGCCTACTTTGCATTCAGATTCACTGGGGCTCATGTTGCTCTTCAAAATTGTCTGGAATGAGGCCAGTCTGTTTTTGTTTTAGGAAAGAATTAGCTGAAGGCTGCCTTACTGAAGTATCCCTTCAAGACGTCCACGGAGAAAACCTACACTAATGCAGGCTGTTTCTGGATGCTGCAGCAGGTGACAAGAGCAGCAGGTCAGGGTCAAGGACCCTTACTTCACACCTCACTAGTTGTGAAGTGATTGGATGCCTTATTTGTGGGAATCACGAAAAGATTTTTGGCAGTTCAAAGAATTATCAGGAAGGCTGTAGAATCAGACTTATAAACTTCTAGTAGGACAGCACCTACAGTTTAGCCACAGAATAACAAAGGCAGGGTCTTGACCTAGTAATGACAATCTCTTCAATAGTTAGTGGTCTCTGCTGCACAACTTTAATAAAGAAAAGGAAAGGATACGCTACATGAAGACTGTTTACCTATGTTACTCATGTGTAAATCAAAGTCACACATTAGTGTGTTGGACTGGTAGAGTTAGATCACATGTCTGCAATGGAGACTGAAAATTTAAGTCTGAATTTTTTGCAGCAGTGGTACTGAAAATGTGAGGGAATCATTTAGATGATAAACAGTCACCAAATGACAAAAGTACAATAGACTCTTCCAGATCCCCCTTTTATTCCACTCCCCTGGATTCTAGTCAACTCCCCTTGGAAGTCTTCCATAAACAGACTCTTAGGAAACCTTCCTAGACCTTTGTAGACTAGATTGGGTTACTAGATTGTAATTTCATAAGAGGCCCGTGTCTGTTTTGTTTAGTGCTGTATCTTAGTATCTAATACAGCATGCCTGGCACAAAGTCATTGCTAAATAAATTTGTTGAATGAATATGAGGTCATTTCTTCTCTGTAAATCAATCCAGCCTCAATACCACCACCACCATCAAACAACAACACAAGACTAATTTATTATTAAGACATGTGAAATACTGTCATATTGGTAGACAGTCTACATTTGGGGGCTGTATTTTATCTCAATATGATGCTAAATTACAGAATGGGATGACATTTCATGTCAAGTAAACACACTACAGCCCAGTCCAATGCTCAGGGCAGGCAGTATTATAGCCATTCTTTTATGCCAGTTGGACTGGACTTCAAATTTCATGTGTGAAAATCCTCCTCAAACATTAACACAGCCTTCTTGACTTACTGTTGATATGAAACTGACGTCAAAAGGTCAGAGTCACAGTAGCCAGCCCAAATCAGGAATGCCACAAATACTACTAGGCTTGCTTAGCAGTTAACAAAGGACTTTCATATGTGTTATGTCATTGATCCTCAAAACAATTCTGTATAGACATCAGAGGAGATATTATTTTTATTTTTACTTGAGTCGGAGTCTCACTCTGTTGCCCAGGCTGGAGTGCAGTGTCATGCTCACGGCCACCACCTGCTGGGCTCAGGCGATCCTTCTGCCTCAGCCTTCCAAGTGCTGGAATTACAGGCATGCACTACCACACCCGGCTTATTTTTTGATGTATTGTAGAGACCAGGTCTCATCAAGTTGCCCACGCTGATCTCAAATCCCTGAGCTCAGGCAATCCTCTCATCTTGACCTACCAAAGTGCTGGGGTTACAGACTTCAATTTACAGATTTAGAAGCAAACAACCAGAACCTCAATGAGGTGGAGTGATTTCTCAAGATCTTAACAGTGTCTACAGGAACAGTCAACACAGGATCTAAACTTTCAGTTCCATTTTGGGCATTATCCACATGGCATTGTGCAGCTAGCATGTGACTGAGGCAAGATTGCCCCAATTTTGGAAAGATACAAGTAGGGAGCCCTCTGCCCACAGAGGAGAATGGCCCTCTTTGATTCAGCCAATCTAGTATCCCAGAACAAATAGTCTGGAAGCCCAAGGCTACACTCTGGCCAACAGAAATATTATTGAACTCAACCTGCACTGGTAGAGGAGTGACTTGGGGATGTGAGGCCAGAGTATAGCCCCCTTCTGTGTTCTCACTCTATTTCCCTCAGGGGCTTTTGCCAGTGTGGCCTCCTGACAGCCCCCAGTACAACCAAAGAGGACAAGAAAAGTACTCCTGTGTGACGCAGAGGCCCAATTCAGCCAATAGCACAGATGCTAAATAAACCAGACCCTGTGATAGTCACTTAGGGTATAGAGATAAATCGAACACGTCTACTGTCGTGTGTGTGTGTGTGTCAGAGAGAGAGAGAGACAGAGTGAGACAGAGAGAGAAAGAGAGAGACAGACAGACAGGTTGGGGGCCGGGGCTGCTCTAACATGAGCTTCATCTTTTTCACTTGAAATCACAGCAATTACAATTTGAAGGAACAATCTTCAGAGCCAAACTTCTTGGAATTCTTGAGGCGGATGCTGCTGGATTTGTGTATGCCTACGAACCAAGATGACATAGTTTAAATGTTGTCCTCTCCAAATTTCATGTTGAAAGGTGATTCCCCAGTGTTGGAGGTGGTTCCTAGTGTTGAAGGTGAGTGGATCATGGGAAGGATCACTCATAAATGGCTTGGTGCCATTATGCTGGCAATGAGTGAGTTCTTGCTCTATTAGTTCACGTGGGTGCTTGTCTCTCTCTTACTTCCTCTCTTGCCATGTTACATGCCTCCTCTCCTTCCAGTTCCAACATGATGGTAAGCTTCCTGAGGACTTATCAGAAGATGACCAGATGCCGGTGCCATGCAAAACAGTGAGGCAAAATAAATCCCTTTTCTTTATTAATTATCCAACCTTGGGTATTTCTTTATAGCAATGCAAAACAGACTGACACTCAAGGACAAAAGGAAGTTTTAAAATGATAAGAATGCCATGCTGGGGTTTCACGCTGTTATTCTTCCATTTTCTCGCTTTTTTTCCTTTGCTAGTCTTCTCAATTGGGCAAGAACTATTAGCTACAGTAACTATTTATTTACATACCAAGATTAACCTGAGTTAGGAATTCTCTGGGCTCTGTCAGGGCAGCATATATAAGAGGTTAAGTGCTGACAGGGTTGGGGGCATTGTCATGCACTATCAATCCAGTTAACTTCATTACTGAAGACAAATAATGTCACCCAAATTTAAGACTCAGGGAAACCTCAGAATATTCTTTGGCATGAACCCCAAGTCAAATGGCTGTCATTGATCATCAAATTATTAGTTTAAGTTTACTAGGCATAATTAAGTGAAAAAGAGTTTTACAGTTGTCAACAGTAACTCAGTGTTCACTGTAACCAAATTAATCTATTACAAAATTATCTCTCATTGTTGCTGAACAGCAAAACATGCAAGTGGAATCTATAATTTGGCCTCTTTGTCCCTCTAAGCTGCTGTTCATTGCTTTTGAACACACTTTGATAATTTGATCTTGGCTTTATCCTTTGGACATGATTTTTGGTATTTTCCCTCTGGCTCTACTTCTTTTCTTTCTTACTCTCTACCCAGCCCCTAAGATTGTGCCATCTATACCTGGACATAAAACAAGTAATCTCAGGCTGGACGTGGTGATTCATGCCTATAATCCCAGCACTTTGGAAGGCTGAGGTGTCAAGGATCACTTGAGGGCAGGAGTTTGCCCAGCTTGGGCAACATACTGAAACCTCATCTCTACAAAAAATAAATGAATAAATAAAATAGCTGGGTGTGGTGGCGTGTGCCTATAGTTCCAGCTACTAAAAAGGTTGAAGCAGGAGATCTCCTGAGGCCAGGAGGTCAAGGTTGCAGTGAGTCATTATTGTGCCACTGCACTCTAGCCTGGGTGACAGAGTGACACCCAGACTAAATTGATGATGATGATAATGATGATGATGATGATAAAAGTACCTATAGTCAAGATTAGAATAGCCTGAATATAAAACATGCTTTCTCATCCAATATGTAAGTTTTAAATTTAAGGTTATTTTAAATCAAAATAGCAAGGGATACTGTATGATTACTCTGGCTCTATCCCTAACTCAAAAGGAAGAGGCATAGATAGATTATGGAGCAGCAGTTATGCATATATCTCCTGGGGGCAGACTGACTAGATTTGAAACTTACATCTGTATTTCTTGGCTATGTAACCTTGGGGAAATCACTTCATTTCTCTGTGCTCAGGTTCCTTATCTTTATAATGGGAATGCTGACACTATATTTACTTCATAGAGTTGCTCTAGTATTATCACCTATTTAGATTAATCTTTATTGTTGTACTTCATTACACAAAAATTTGTTGAGAGTTTTCTATAAGTCAGGCTTTGTTCTAGATGCTGAAAATAAAATTATCACAAGATGAAGTTTCTTTTCTCGAGACGCTGTTTTGGGTGGGGAAAACAGTCAAACAGAACAGGAAGGCAATAATAACCCAGTGTGATAAGTGTATGCTAGAAGTGAGACAAGGTAAGAAACTCTAGGACACAAACCCAAACCAACCCTGAGGAATCAAGGAAGACTTCTTAGAAAAAGCAGTCATGATGCTGAGTCCTAAAAGATTAGAAAGATTAGCCTGGCAAAGAGTGGCTAATCATATCCTTAGGAAAGAGGACAGCAGGAGCATTGAAAACAGAAGAAGGAATACATCACATCTAGAAGAACAGCAAGGCAAGTAGTTTAGTGGAATGATTGGTGGAGCATGAACTCAAAAGATCTACAAAGATGAGACTCTGAGAAGGGAGCCCAGATGAAGGCATTGGGATGCAGAAGAACCAGACAGGCCCCAGGATCTGGACAGAGGGGACAGACCCCAGGATCTGGAGAACAGGGAATGGAGAGAAGTGGGTGGTCGGTGTCCACAAGGACCATAAGCAGTAGACCATGGAGAACCCAGTAGAAGAGTGAAGTGGGGAGAATGCTGGTCTTCAGACTGAAAAGCCAGCAGTGCCCATCTTCTGTGGTATCACATGGAAGAGACCAGTGGAGACAGAGCCCAGTGAGAGCTGTGCCAGAAACAGGGAGCAGGAAAATAGATGGTACATGGTTGGAGGAGCCAGTCAAAAAGATCTATGGCCAAAGGCCAGTTAATGAGATGAGATCCCAAGGTCTGAGCAGAAGCAGCAGCCAAGTTGATGTGAGTAGCTCCTGAGAGCAGTGAATAACTGCATAAACATTCTTGAGAACAGCATGGGGGCCAGGGAATGAAGTAAAGTTTGAACTTGCTGAAAGGAAGGTGAAAAGAGACCATCAAGAGAGCAGGGAGACAGCCCACAGACTGGGAAAAAATATTTGCCAACTCTATGTCTGACAAAGGCCCAACATCTAGGATCTACAAGGAACTCAAACATGCTGAAAAGAAAAAAAAAACGGTCCCATTACAAAGTGGGCAAAAGAATACATACAAGCAGCCAACAGATACAGGAAAAAATGCTCAGCTTCACTAGTCATCAAAGAAATACAGATTAAAACCATATGAGTTACCACCTAACTCCGGTCAGGATGGCCATGATCAATAACTCAAAAAACAACAGATGCTGGAGAGGATGCAGGGGGAAAAGGAAACACTTCTACACTGTTGGTGGGGGTGTAAACTAATACAACCTTTGTGGAAAACAGTTTGGTGATTCTTAAAAGGTCTAAAAATCAACCTTCCATATAACACCGCAATCACCCTACTGGGAATATACCCAGAGGAACTCAAATCACTCTATGAAAAAAATACCTGCATATACATGTTTATTGCAGCATTTTTCACAATAGCAAACACATGGAACCAGCTATGCTGCCCATTGAAAGAGGACTGGATTAAAAAAAAAATGTGGTACATATACATGATGGAATATTACTCAGCCAGAAGGAAGGACAAAATTATGAACTTCACAGCAACCTGGATGGACTTAGAATCCATAATACTGAGTGACCTATCATAGAAACAAAGCACTGCATATCACATGTTTTCATTTATAAGGGTACCTTGAACAATTACTGTAACACTATAAGAAAAGGATTGGCAGTAGTGGGAGTCTGCCGGGGAGGGAGGGGGCACACCTCATCAACAAGGGCACGTGCATAATGAACATTTGTATACCTAACCCTGAATTGTTCCCCACATCTTTAAATAAATAAAAAATGAAAAAGAAAGGAATTATCCGAGAACTGAACATTGCCTCTCCTTACATCTTTCTATTCCCTCTCACCTACAAAACCAAAAAGATGTCTTGTGACTCAGATTCACTAGATTGTGAAAGCAGCTCTAAGTGTTACCCAAACTGTCAAGTAAGTGGGAGAGAGGTAGAAATGAGCCAATGATGGCCAAAGTTCTGCTGCAATTGCCTCTGGTGGGGAGCCAATGCTTAAAAAATGTCATCACTTTTCTTTGGAGTAAAGGGCCTGGTTTTTGCAAGTCACAGAGAGGAACAGATAGTCTTTACCCTAGAATTATAGGGCACTATGCTGTCACTTGGGAAGTCCCACAGGGGATGCTGATCTAGTTCCACTGCTTCCTACCCATCTGTCCTGATTTTTCCTCCCAAGTCTTCTTAGTTCACAATTGTCTCAAATGTGAGAGACACAATGTATCCTGTGAAAGGAGTTTTGACAGAATCTCTGTTTACATTCTTACAGCTCAGTTGCATTAGACATTTATTCAACTCTGCAACAATTTATTCTATTTGTTTGTTTGTTTGTTTCTTAAGTCACAGGGTCTGGCTCTGTCTCTCAGTCCGGAGAGCAGTTGCCCAGTCATAGCTCACTGCAGCCTCAAACTCCTAAGCTCAAACAAGATTCTTTTAGAACATTCCTTATCTTTGGTTGAAAGTAGTTTTTCCGCAGGCAATAGGGCTTACATTTGATGTCATAGTGATGACATAACCATAGTCTATTCTCTCCCAATGTGTTTCCTGAATGTTAATTTTTTTTTTTTGAGTTGGAGTCTCCCTCTGTTGCCCAGACTGGAGTACAGTGGCCGCTCCCGGCCACTGCAGCCTCGACCTGCTGGGCTCCGGCGATCCTTCCGCCTCAGCCTTCCGAGTAGCTGGAACTACAGGCGTGCGCTACCACGCCCGGCTAATTTTTTGATTTATTGCAGAGATGAAGTCTCGCCAA
>CAUYQG010201985.1:0-31075 GCA_963574415.1 Tarsius wallacei | reverse complement strand
ACCGGCCAGTAAAAACAATTTGCAAACGTGTTTTTGGGCAGTTTTTCATTTTTTTATTTTAATTACACCTAACCTGCCCTTTCCCCCACCCCTGCTCTTTTCCCGCACTCCCAAAAAAAAAAAAAAAAAAAAAAAAAATCTAAGTTGTGCAAGAAATGGCAGGCTTATTCTATCTGAAGGCTTCAAAAAAAGATACACAACATGTAGCCATGTTCAAATATTTTGGGGGAATATCCCCCCCCAAAAAGAAATAACCAAAATAACCAAAAAATGAAGAAAGTGCCTAAAACATGATACAGCATTTTAGAGCCCTTTCAGATACAAGGCAGAGAAAGGTGTAAAGTAGAAAATATCCGGATCTTCAGTAATTTCCAGAAAGGTTCGATTCCTTGGTTGGCTGCAGGGCAGCGGGCAGATCCTTGCTGCTGCTCCTGGGACAGAGTCACTAAGTCTGCTCCTCGGGACACAAGCCCTCGGGCCCTGAGCTGAGTGCACCTCTCCCTTCCCCTTCTCTTTTCCTTCGCTCCATTTCCCACTCCACAAAGGTATCGAAGAGACTTGGCCAGGCCTCATCTTCACTATAGTTGCTGAGGTCGGGGCCAATCACCTGAGTGAAGTTAAGGAACATGTTCCAAGTGTCCCGGGAGATGCCCTTGATCCCCGAGGGGTTCTCTGTTAGGAAGTTTAGCCATTGGTCCAATACCGGAGGACTGTTCTGGGTAAAGACTAGTTTCCACAGGGCAATGGCTATTTCCCGATGCAGTGACCGCTGCCCTTCTTCAGAGTCCAAGCCAAACTGAAATGTAAACCGGTAGAGATCCTTGAATTTATCCTCTTGTTTGGCTTCTGTTAAGAGGCTAGGGAACCGTGCACAGATTCCATCAATGCTGTCTGCACTTATTGCTCTGCAGCCATCAAAAAACTCCTTCCTGCAACAGGAAGGAAAAAGTACAATTAATAATAAAATATATAATTTACTGAGAGGCAATATTAGTGATTAAGAGAGGACTTTGAGGCTGGATGGCCTCGATTGGAATTCCAACTCCTCCACTAATTAGTCCTATTTCCTCAGCTATCAAATGGTAAGAATACCTACTTACTTCATAGTGTTTTGGTGAGGACTAAACAAATTAGTAAACTAACTGCTTCTAAAAGTGCCTGGCACATGGTAGGCAGCTGATAATGATTCATTTATTCATTCATTCATCTTCTCAAAGCTAAACTCAAGTCTCCTGCATCCTGCCCTATTTCCCACTCTGCAATAGTGATTAAGCTGCAGATTCTTTCTCCTTCCAGAGGGGGAGTCTTCCTGATTCCTTTCTGATTCTCTATGGGTTGTTTGTTTTGGGTATATCTTTGGTGACTGCCAAGGGAGACTTCTGGAGCCAAAGATTCCAGATGAACCTGGGTAACTCTGCCACCAGAGGCCAAACAAAAACTGTGGGCCATGTTTCCTTCAGACGTCTGACCCCTACCCCTTTCTCTCGCTTGAAAAGTCAATCCACTGTTTCCTGATGTATTCTCTAAAATAGCTTTCTTAACCAAAAAAAAAAAAAACCTCTGTATTTTTAACATCTGGACAACACTTTGAGCTTACATCACGGTCCTCACATTGATCATCTTCTCCGACTGCTGTACCTGCTGAAGAGGTAAGGCATCTGAGGTCTCGCAGGTAACCTACCCGGGGCAGGGAGCATGTAAACTAGAAATACTTGTATGGCTCAAAGTCTGTCATTCATAACCCTGTACTCTGCAAACCACAATCTATAGGGATGCATGACCATGACGATATGCACAACTACTGCTTGATAATCAGGGCCAGCTATCCTTTAACACATAGGCCCGGCTGAGGGGAGGCAATATGCTAAGAAATAGAAAGGGCAACTGGCTCCCTGGAGGGACAAAGGCATACCCCCAGAGGCACTTAATGTGTTGGCACTAACAGTGCCTGGCATATGACAGGTATACAATACATATCAAGTGAATGCGTGAACTGACATGGAGTGAAAGAAAAGTCGACATCAGCATCAGAGCTGAGCAGCAGTGTGGCAGTAGGGCTTACCCTGGATTATTCCTCATTCAAGGCAAAGATGATTGGTACCCAGTTACTCAGAAGCTGCCTAGTAATAATAGGATATGCCTGCAATTTGACCTATAAATTAGGCAAAGACATGTTATTCTGCAAAGAGAAATGTGGGGTACATATTAGAACCAGATATGAAGCCTTATCAAAATGCAAATGCCTGAGCCTTACCCCTGGTCCTACTTGGTAGGTCGGCCGTAGAACCAGGTATACATATTTTAAACCCTTAGGAGGGTCTCAGGAGGCTTCACTGGATCAGAACCACAACTTAGCTCAGAATATTTAAGCTTTAGAGAAATTGGTCAGAAAAAGAAAAATATACCCAAACCCTGTGAAACCAACCCAATTTTATCCTAGCTGGATACCACCACCCAATGGTGCTCTCTTTCCTCCTCTGCTCACCTGGTGACACAAAGTATTTGTGACTAACCTGGTGAATTTGCACATGGTTGCAGCCTGGAACTTCCAAGCCAAGAGCAGCACTCGAAATTCTGTGGGGTCAACACATAGGTCATTGCAAAAGCGCTCCATGCCTTCCTCCAGAATTGCATCCTCCCGCTCATCCTTGTAGCGCCTGAACAGTTCTTCCAACCTCTGCAAAGAAGACTCCTCAGCATTGGACTTGGACTCCCTCCCAGCATCTCCTGAGGAGGTTGGCAGCTGGCAGGCCTCAGTGGCAGCCTCCGCCTTCTTGGTCCCATTGACGAGGATATCCCCACCTGGCTTGCCACAAGGTGGCACCTGTTCCTCGCGGTGGCCTGCACTCCGCCTGCTGTGTGACTTGCTGCTGGGGTCACGGTCTCCATTCTTGCTGCCCAGAGTTGATGAGGGATTCTTACACTTGGTGACACACTGGCCCATGGTGCTGGTGGCCTGGCCTCTAGAGTGGCCCCCTCTGAATCAGATGCCCTCGCTGTTGCTGGCCCATGTACCTCAACATGCCATCAGCCAAAGGAGCCAGCCAACCT
Source organism: Tarsius wallacei (assembly GCA_963574415.1). NCBI lineage: Eukaryota > Metazoa > Chordata > Mammalia > Primates > Tarsiidae > Tarsius > Tarsius wallacei. Next base: position 28,024 of record CAUYQG010201985.1, on the reverse strand, counting down.
GGAAAGAAATCAGAAAGCAGTAGTCATCTCTGGACAGGGGCAAGGGGATATGGACACTACCCTCCAGGGACTCTGGTTCAATGAACCAACAATGAACCATGGGAGATCCAGTTTATCATCATCTCCCTTGTAAGCCAGCTCTGTAACTTCACCTTAGAAATGCAGTGGTTAGGGCACATATGGAAAACTAATAAGGAAATTCCTAAAATTTTTAAGGCAACACAGGTTACAAAGAGGCTGATTCATGTGTAGAATACATCAAAGACTAGAGCTCTGACAGAAATATTCCAGAGGAAATTTGTCTTGCCAACTTGCCATCACATAAAAGTTATTTGGACCTGGGTTAAACCAGAAGTCAGAAAGAAAAGTTGCATCTTCTAGTTTCTAAGGTCAACATTATCTTAGATTTTACGTAGGATGAGTAAGTAGAGAGAGGAGGTGGCCATATCCAAGACAACCATACAGTCTCATAATGGCCTAACAATTAGGTAAGGGAGTTATTACAGCATCAATACTACAAGCAGGGCCTTGCCAGCAGCAAAGGGACATTTGCCTGTGACCTCTCCAGATTCTTTTCGGCCTATCCCACACAGTAGGTGAAACGGCCCTTCTCTGTCCTACTTCATCCGCCAAGTTTGTACTTCAAACCAAGTGTCCCAATTGAAGAGCTTCTTTTTCTCCCCTCCTTCAGGTCCTTAGCAAGGCTGTACTTAGAATGCAAGCCAAGTTCACATTAAATGTGATTGTCCTATAGGACCTATAGGCTGTCTTCCAAAGGGATGTGTCTGTACTTTAAAAGGAGGGTTGATTTGCCCAAATACAATTTCTAAATAGTAGGATAATTGCTAGATGAAAAAGAAGAGTCTACATTAGCCGGGCATGGTGGCTCATGCCTATAATCCCAGTACTTTGAGAGTCTGAGGTAGAAGGACTGCTTGAGCCCAGGAGTTCAAGACCTGCCTAGGCAACATAGCAGGACCATGTCTCTACAAAAAATCAAAAAATAAATCAGGCGTGGCGGTGTGTCTGTAGTCCCAACTACCCAGGCAGCTGAGGCAGAAGGATCACCTGAGCTCAGGAGAATGGGGCTGCAGTGAGCTGTGACCACGCCAGTGCACTCTAACAGCCTATGTAACAAAGAGAGATGCTGACTCAAAAAAGGCCGGTGCTATGAGCTGTTGCTCATACTTGTAATCCCAGTACTTTGGAAGGCCGAGGTGAGAGGACTGACTGAGCCCAGGAGTTCAAGACCAGCCTGGGCAACATAGTGAGACCTAAAAAAAAAAAAAAAAAAGTCTACATTTGTACATAACAAAGTCATCATGGTACTTTATTAATTATGTAATTTAAAAGTGTGTGTGTGTGTGTGTGTGTGTGTGTGTGTGTGTGTGTGTGTGTATAAATTGCTAGACATTTCTGAGCCAGAAGTGAGGTCCTTTACCTAAGACTACTCTGTCTATTCAGGACTATTTTTTTTTTTTTTTTGAGTCGGGGTCTCACTCTGTCGCCCAGGCTGGAGGACAGAGCTCACTGTAGCCTCAAACTCCTGGGATCAAGTGATCCTTCCACTTAAGCCTCCTGAGTAGCTGGGACTACAGGCATGAGCCACCACACCTGGCTAATTTTTTTTTTTTAAGAGATGAAGTCTCTCTATGTTGCCTAGTCTGGTCTTGAACTCTTGGATTCAAGCAATCCTCTCACCTCAGTCTCCCAAAGTGCTGGGATTACAGGCATAAACCACCACACCTGGCCAGGATTCTTATTCATATGTTCAACAAGTTTGCTAGAAAATCCAAATACAATTTAGTACTTGTAAAATTTTGCCAACTGCTATAATAATGGCAGCCACTGAAATTACATTGTTAATAGAAATGTAGACCAGGAGCCAGAAGTGTAGTAGGGAAACAGAAACCAGATGAAAATCAATGACAGTTCCACATGGAAATCCCCAGTTCTAGGGAGCTTTCATAGACCTCCATGATCCAAACGCAAAGCTTTTAGAAGACTGGGAATGGGGCAAAAGGGTGGTTTCAGTCAAAGGCTGGAACTTTAAACTCTGTCTGAAAACTTAGCTTTCTCCAAATAGTGCCTGAATTAGTTTGGGGGTTATCTTCAAGAGGGTTTTCCTCCAAGGGTACACTCTAGGTACAAAATGAGTGTAAAATGAAGAGCAGAATCATTCCTGTCGTTATTGGAGACTAATCATACCAGGTCCTGTCCCATTCTTCACCCTCAAAGATAACAAATGACAAAAAGACATGTCCATACATGCCCTCAAAAGACTTGAAGTTTTACTTAGACTTCAAAAATACACTGAAACCCTTATAAGGGCTTTTGGTGTGAAAAATGAGTCCCAAGTACATTTTTTTTCCTTTTAAGTCTTTTTGTGCTTTAAGACTGACTATAGCTAGTAAGCCATAAGTACAACCTATTAAAATTTCAAAAGGCAAGGGGTTAATTCTCGGAAGACCATCACACAAGGGAAGCAACTGTTCAAGCTGAATTATCTCAAAACAAGAAGGACTATACCATGTGGAGGGTCTGGTTTCCAGATTTGTGTTTCTAAAGACTAGAATGCTGAAAGAAACAAAAGGCCCAAACTTACACAAACCCCACATGCTCACAGACTGGCAACTCTAATTCCCCGGCACGCTGACTCACCAGGGTTTGCTGCTCAGCTTCTGCTGCTGAGGGAGGCGCGGGCACCAAGCGAGATAAGAGGATTTCCTGGCCTCCATCTGACCCACCTACCCCAGGCCACTCACTCCGCCCTCATTGGACAGATGCTTCATTATAGCAGCTTCCTCCAAATCCTGGCACCAAGGCCTTCAGGTAGGGACAGAACAGATGGGCCTCCCAAAGAGGCCCTAATCCCATTTGCCCAACCAGCCCTCCAAGTAAGAGCATCTTTTGATAACCTGACACAGCAGAACCAGCTGAAACCTGAGGCTTTTAACATGCCCAGCAGATGAAAAAAGGGAGAAAATCAATTTTGACAGATGATCAATCAGCGAGTTCCAGAAGGTCAGCTCCTTCTTCCATTCTGAGCCCTTTCTTTGAAATGCCCCCATTCCAGTTGAGTGCTAAGGCGAGTGGTGGTCTCAAGCCAGAAGAAAGTATTTTCAGATCTGGTGAGTAAAGCTCCTCAATGACTCTGAGTACTGCCCAAAAGTCTACTTCTTCTGTGTCTACCCCCTTCCCTGGGAAAATACTTTTGCTCCCAGAGCTTCCCCAGACTCAATCACAGTGCTGTGTCCTGTGTCCCAGGCTGGCAGCACTCCAAATGTTTTAAAGTTGAAGGTCTCCCCTAGACTCACTAGCTGTTGGCTAATAGCTAATAATAGCAGTCATCAATTACTGAGCACTTGATAGGATGCCAGGCACTATGCTAAGCACTTTTAGGGATATGAACTCACATATACTCATCACAGCCCCGTTTAAAAACAAGGAAACTGAGGCTCAGTAAATTACTCAAGGTCACACATCTGGTTCAAGTAACCACGATGTTTACCACTAGGCTAGATTGCTGAGCCCACCTCCAGCAGAGCACCCGGAGAAAATACACGGCCCTGAGTTCATGAGTGACACCAGAGCAACCCCAGAGCAGCAGATCTAACCATCAGCCAACGAAGAGAACAACACCCAGTCTGTGCTCAGTGCTCAAGAAGGATGTCCTACCCTCTGCCTTCTCCCAGGCCCGCCTTCTTGCTGTGATCCAGGCAGAGAGGATGCCTTTGGGCTCATCCCCACCAGAGGTAGGGACTAGAATTAGTCTAGATGCCCCAAACCTGAGATGTTTTACTTCATCAGCATGGTTAAAAGCTCCAGTTCTGAAACTGACAGCCAGCACTGTCAATGGCTGATTGTCTGACCATGATGTAAACCTGAATTTCCTCAATCTGCAAAATGGTATCTGCCTTATAGAGCTGTTGTTAGGATTCAGTAGGAAATGTAGAGAAAAGGTACCTGGCACACATTGCCCACCCACCAAAGAAAATGCTTGATATATCAGCTATTGTTGTTTTTTTAGTAGCAGTAGCTGAATAGTATATGGTCAGCCTGCTGGAAGCCCCAACTTGTCCCATCTGAAAAATGGGCTCCAGGCCCCAGTTTCTTCAGGTCCAGCAAGACCTGAGGATCTCATATGACACAACATAGGATTTCCTTATGATGGATCCTGAAGAAAATCAAGTTGAGCATTTGCTTGTACAGAGGACACTTTGAATTGCTAGTCATGCTCTGTCCTTAACCTGGAGCAGGCTTTTAGCCAGTTCCAAACTCCTTCTTCTCCTCCTTTCCACTTGGTCTCAGTTCTGCAGGTCTGCAGAAGACAAGGTTTCTAGCTTTCTACTCTGTTCCACTAATGTAATGGAACTGCCTTTCCAGCTGGCCCTCCTCCCTATCACTGCTGCCTCTGAAGTGGATAGCCTCAGCACAGTCTTGGCACCCAGCACCAAATGTTCAACAGTAACAGAGCATTATCCTTAATGAATATCACTTTGTATTTGTTAGTGCATTACGCTAGTTATATATAAATGTAGCTCTGTGAAGTAATTGCCTCCATTTTACAGGATAATAAATGGAGACACACCGAGGTCAAGGAGTCCATCTAGGAAGGGACAAAACAGGAGCACAGTAATTAAGAGGTTGAACTCGTACAAACCAGGATTTGAATCATGACGATGGCCCAATAAACTGTAACTGTCAGCAATGTAACTTTAAAATGGGGCAGTTGTACCTCAATAAACTATTGGCTACAATAAATGAGATAATCTGTGTAAATGCTCTGCTCAATACCTGGCTTGCAGAAAGCACTTAGTAAGTGTTAGCTTCTATAACAGTTATTATTATCATCACAGAGTTGGTGACAGTCAAGCCTCCCTTCTCCTAGAACAGTGTTCTTTCAGGAGCCAGCCCAGACCTCTGTGGTGATTCAGGGCTACTAACAACAACTCTCCTGCTCTCAAAGTAAGTGACTGCTCTTCTGCTTCAGCTAAGGGGCAAGGACAAGGAGGGGTAGGGAGAAAGGAAAGGCAGGAAAAAGAATTTGTTAAAACCCCACAAACTGGAGAAATTTACTCCTAGGCTCCCCCTACCCCCCTTACAGCTTTGCATATTTACCTGAAAGATCAGTTACTCTGCTCAGCTCCTCTCAGCTCATGCTTTTCTCCCCCAGTCTGGGCTCCAACTGCTGCTGCCTCCCTTCCCCCACCCCCACGCCCCCTCCCCGCCTCCCTCCCCTGCACATCAGCCTCCAGACTCCATCCTGCCTGTGCCAGCCCTGGCTGCTGTTCCTGGGGATGGGGTTGGCTGGCTGCCTGGCACTGGGCCTGAAGCATCCACTGCTGGGCCCGAAGGGCAATCCCAGAGGCCACAGTGCCTGTGATGCTCTACCTCCAAAGAGGGTTCAGGACATTGCTCCTATCTTAGACAATTCATGGAATGTCAACTAGGCAAGTCTCTGCCATCTAGGGGCTTCCTCTCAACTGCCTCTTACAGAACAGAACAGAACCACCTTGGAGAGGTAACCCACATGGAGACTCGGAACAAAGGGAGACAGGAAGAAAAGAGAAGTGTGAACTACTTTTATGGAAAGAAAGACAAAGAGGAATTGAGGAAGTAAAACTAGTATTTGTGGAGGCTGGAGCTACATGCTTCATATGCATCATCACCTTCAAACCCCACAACCTTGAGAAATAGGATGTCACAGCTTCTATAGATTAGGAAACTGAGGTTTCTTAACTATTAAGCAGTAAGACTGAAAAATAAAACCAGTCTGTCAGACTTCCTATGACAAGGCTGCATACAGAAGGTAGGTCTTGTTCTGGGGGTCCTTAAATGACTACAAGCATGAAACGGAAGGAAGGAGGGAGAGGGCCAATATGTGTGGTCCATGTTATTAATATATATTAATGATATTTCTTAGTTACATATATTTATTGAGGGGACTGACATGAATTGTCACATTTAATCCACTGCAACTTTACAGTATAAGAAAGATAATATAATCTTCACTTTACAGAAGGAAGGCATACTAGAGTTTAAGGAAATTGACCTGAGGTCACACAGCCAGCCTATGAAGGAAAGGGGATTCAAATCCAGGCATTCTGACTCTAAACTCTGTTTTCCACTCCTGGCCTCAATACTGTTCTCTGCTATGATGTGTGTCAGGACATACCCCATTCTCTAAGAAGGTGGTGATACCACAAGAAAAGGTATAACACCTTATCAACACCTGTGTGAATTCCAGAGTGCTGAGTCAATCCAAACAGTAAATCCTCGGAAGCCTCTGGTTCTGGTCTGGGATCTCCCAGAGTGATATACGCCCTTAAGCAGGTCACTTAACCTCTCTTGGGTTTCTGTGACCCCCCACATCAAAGCGAAAGGTCTGAATTAGTCTTTCCAAGGTCTAATATCCTTCACCTTTTTGGCATTCAGAGGTTGAAGTTCTATCTGCAACCCTTCTGAAGACAGGCACTTTCTCTCCTTAGTGAACGGCTCTCATACTTCTCCTTGCCCAGCCTTGTCAGAGGCAAGAAAAAAGCAGAGGTTCAGAAGGAGAGAGAAGGCAGGGTTACTCCAATCTGAACAAGGGGTGGTAGATAACACTGGTTTTGCAGCCTTCCCTTTCCTTAATCATTTTAGTTTGATCTCTGCAGGGCTAGCGGTGGGCCCTGACATATGGAAAACAGACCCGAGCAAGCTGACTCTTTGCTGCAGCTGGTTGGGTCAGGAAGCCCACTCAGGAATGCTGTGCTGGCTACCGATGAGGAGCCTGTCACCCAAGAAACAGACTTGTGAAATGAGGAGCTAAAAACAGAAAGCAAATGCTGGCACCAAAAAACAGTGTCAGCAAGGCACTTGAGATCTACTCTGAGACTTCCTTGACAGAAGGGACAAATCTATTCCGCTCCTCCATTCTGTTCCCAACTAGTCTTGATTCAACGGCAAGAAGTCACTGACAGATGCTGGTGTTTCTACTGTATATTAGCAGTATAAAAAGCCTATCTTTTCAACTTTCGTCTGAACAGTTTATAGAGCTAGCTGAGTTCATGGTTTTATTTCTTCCTGTATATGCCAGATACCCAAAGGCCAGAGACATGAGCTGCCAGAGCCTGAAGCGGCTGTCCTGGCAGAGCCATCCTGTGGGACGGCTCTGGGCAAGACCACAAGAGTCCCTTGATCCCACCTGGGAGCCGTGGACTCTGAATGACCTGAGAAAAAGATGAAAATGAGTGGTGTCCATTTGTAAACTACTTCCTAGAAAGCAAACTTACAAAAATAACAAGAAGGAAAAGATTGAGGAGTACTTTAAATATGGAGTTGCAGCTGTCACATGGAACCTGGGACTTGAAAGATCACCTCTGGAGATTAGGTCTTACCCTGAGCTACTTGGGAGGGAAAGCCGTTCCCTCTGCCAAAGCAAACGAGTCCTGTCTGCTTCTATTTTCAAGCTTTTAAAAGACTTTTTGTCCTAAAATGTACTGCAGCAGCAAGCTAAAACGGCAGTTCCAGTTAGGGTTGCGAGGAACCCATAACTTTCTATATCAACCAATCTCAACAGTGCAAAAGAGATGAGGGATGGATGAAGGAAGGGAGAAAGGAAGGGAAGAAAGAGAAAACTTAAAAAAAAAACTGGCTATATTTCTGTAAAATAATCTTAGGCTACAGAACTAAGACCAGCCAGCTTAGCACAAAGTCATTTCTCACTGTTCCTTACGTTGGCTACTTCAAATAGACTACTGAGACTATATATCCAGTGTGGAGGACTGAAGCCAGTGTGGGCTGACTAGAACAAGTGCTACTTGCCAAATACAACCAACCCAACACACATGTACTGTCAAGTTTCCAAATACCAAATAATGAAGCATTTTGGGCCTTGGGCTTTAGAATTGGGCTACATGTTTAATCCTACGTGGGTCAAAAAAACTAAAAATGGGCCATGTCATTTCACTGACCCATACTTAAAATGTTTTCCTGTCACTATTGATCACAGCAGTTCTGTCTATTCACTTAAATGCAAAGGGGGCACCAGATTTCTACACTGGCCACTCTTTTTGTTTCTGCACCAACTTTTTCAGTGACTTTCCCTGTTTAAAACCAGAGGGCCATCTTAAATTTGTGCTCCATGGTACTGTAATAAAAATGGCATGCATGCATGCTACACTCTTCATCTCTGGTTCTATGTTTGCAGCTTGTTTTTATTCCTTAGGATACAGCCTCATTAAACCCCACTATAAGTAAACTATTGATTAGAGCAAATTCCCTACTTTCAGCTAGCATACAGATATCAGCCAGCCTGGAGGCTTACCTGATTGCAGCTGATGAGTACTCAAACACACAATTACCACATCAACTGTTCTCTTTTTAGTCACCTTCGGAGGAAAATTTAGGAGCCAGCAACCAACGGAAAAATACTTAACTGGAGATACTAGATTTCTGCATCTAAGTAAAAAGCAAGAAAGGAAATTGTGAAATGAGTCAAAAGATGAGGAAGGAAAACAATAGAAAGATGATACATAACTGCATCCAAATACCTTAAGGGGGAACCTGAACGACCACAAATGTATAGATGTGGTTTCTAGAGCTACGGGGCCCCTAAGTAAGCCTTAGGTTCCTCACATGGTAACTAATCAATCTCTTAATGTTTGTTAATTCTTAAAAAAAAACAAAACACTACATCCATTAAGACCACATTTATCAGCTCTTTCCTAGAGGCCTAGGATGGCGGCTGACTGCTAATGCACAGTAGACAGGAAGAGGAAGAGGGACAGAAAAGATCTGTACAATAAAAGAATTCCTGCTTTCAACCACATCAGTAACCTGGTTAGAAAAGTGAGCCCACTAAGGCTTTTTTTCCTGCTGCCAAATTCAGAAGTATTACATAGTCATTCAGAGAAACATAAAGAGAAAAAAACTCAACTACTATTGATCACAGCAGTTCTGTCTATTCACTTAAATGCAAAGGGGGCACCAGATTTCTACGCTGGCCAAAATAATATTTTGTATTATGTCCTTTCAGTTTTTATATAAGCACATACAGAAAGCACACATAAATACATATATGTACATATTATGCACATGGAACTTTTAAGCAAACAAAACAGTTTTTCATAAAAATATTCCCCTCTCAAAATATTTTTAAAAGAGCAGTAATTCAACAGTAGCATTGGTATCACTACTACTTGCACTATTTCAAGTAACCTGTAGACTATTTATACACTACTATTCAGTCTGTTGAAAATTTGGAGCCACAGTGCAGAGGGGGGCAAAGAGGTTGAGACTCTCAGTTAAAACGTTTTTAATACCTAGAGAAGTCTTCCATAGAGTGAAGGTACCATAATTTGTCAATTTAATCTCTTACTGTTGGACATTTACCTTGCTTCTAATAGTTCACTATTATAAATGATACTGGGATAATAAACAGAATATGCAGCTAAAATGCAGCACATTTATAATCATTTTCTGAGAATAAATTCCTAGAAGAGAAACCAAGGGATCAAAGGATATGCAGAGAAAATTATATAGACAATTTGAATTCCAAAAAAGTAGTGTCAAGTTATTCTGGCAGTGTATTAAAAGTGAATATTTCTCTCAACATCTACTTGCAATATTTGCCAAATATTTCAATTTCTTAAAAAAAAAAAATCCTTTCCAAAAGCACATACCTTACTTATATTTAAGGAAAAATATAAAACCTCCAAAGAAGGGAACACAGTTCAAGAAAGAGACCACTTGCTTCATCATGAATCAATCACATCAAAACAGGTAACAAATCCAATGATTTTGGCTCCAGGGATTTTACAAAAATGTTGTTGCAAAGTGGGGGTGGGGGGGAAGGAGGGAGCAGGGAGGATTTACTCATAGGACACCTTCCAATTATATCTAAATTTCCCCCAATGTATTCTGCCAAAACAAGATTGACTACTCCCACTCTCCCCCACCCCCCCAAAAAAAGAGAAGGAAAAAGATGATACCCATCTTAAGGTCTCTAATGAGTCCCCTCACCGAAGATTTAGCATCAGAGGTAAAAAGGTCCAGCCAACAGAATGGCCGGAACTTGCGTAAATCACATTTCTAGGGAGCAAGAGGCTCAATCAAAAGGGAATTGTGGAACCCTTGGAAATGGTCAACAGGCCTGACTTAGTGTGTAGCTTATCATGGGGGCTTTCAAGCTACAGATTGGTTCAAAGGACAAACATGTAGCAGACTTGCTCTTCATCAGACTCTTCATCAGGTGATTACCCAGTTTTCACTAGCAGATCCCTCTCCCTCAATCTTGGTCACATGGGTGGGTGGGAATCATAATGGAATATGGAACTCAGACCCACCAAAGCTTCACAGGCTCTCGGCTCCAATGACTGGAGCAGGGATACGCCAGTGACCTAAGCCAACCAGAGTGAATCTCAGCACTGAAAATATGAAGGTTGGAGATGCTGCAATCAGCTTACCAGAAACAGCCACAAGAGAAAATAATAGTACCTAGCAAAGGGTCACTGTGAGAATTAAATGGTCCCTTTTTATCTGATGGGTCTCAGTTCAAATGCATGTAGATCCCAAGAATGAAATCAGCACCACGAGACAAAGAGAAACTGCATTTTGAAGGCATTATTTATAATCTGAATCCAACTGTACCTAGAGTCAAAATCAAAGCCTGATCTTCACAGATATGTGAGCCAATAAATTCCCTTTTGCATAAGCCAGATGTCAGGTTTTCTGTCACAACTGAAGGAGTCCCTACCACACAGCTCTGTCACGCAGATCTCCTTTACTCACAAAGCAAAGAAAGGGAAGATCTAATACTGAGATGTTTTAAGTTATGGCCCGGGACAAACTTACTAGGTCACAATTTCAACTCAATATATCACAGGAACCCTTAGCTGAACAACAGGACCAATGATGGATCCCAAGCTCACAAAGGCTGTCAAATTCCATTAAAACTAAGTGGACCATTAGAATGCTATTTCAAAGAAGGTATGACTAACACGCTAAAATAACCTTTCCAATTGGAATTTTTACATTAGGCTTCCTTCAAGTAGACATGACAAAGAGTACTTCAATTCTTTTTTCTATTGTGTACATATTTTCTGTCACCATTTTGTTCCCAAGGAAGAACCTACTCCCGGCAGTCAGAAACCATGTGAAATGACAGAGAACAAAAGCTCCTGCAAGTTTTTCTCTGTGCAATAATAACATGATCAATCTTCCAGTTGAAACAGGTATTTGATCTAAACCACATCCCATGAAACTGAAAGACTAGATTCAACCAGAACTTGGCTACCCTCTTGGTTTCAATTACTATCACTAAAACAATTTCTCTTTGATTTTAAGTGCTGAAGAGCCTATTTAGAAAGTGTTCCGTTTTCGAAGAGTCACAGGAAATGCTCGTGTTTGTGCATCTTTATTGGAAATATATTTCCTACAGGTTGAAACTTGAGGCCCCAAGTTTTGAGTTTTACATTTTTTCTTAAAAGTTACTTATTTTCACAAATGCTCATATGGCCTGAAGCCCCAGGGTACATTAATATGAATAAAAACAAGCAAGCTGGACACAGTGGCTCACACCTAAAACCCTAGCACTTTGGGAGGCTGAGGCGGGAGTGGGGCTTGAGACCAGCCTGGGCAACATAGCAAGACCTTGTCTGTACAAAAAAAGAAAAAAAATCCAAAAATTAGCCAGGTGTGGTAGCACATGCCTGTAGTCCCAGCTACTTGGGAGGCTGAGGCAGTAGGATCACCTGAGTCCAGGAGGTTGAGGCTGCAGTGAGCCATGATAGTGTCACTGAACTCCAACCTGGGCAACACAGTGAGACCCCAGTTTAAAAAAAAAAAAAAAGCAGATAACTAAGTAAAAAATAGCCCTCTATACCTGATGGAAGGCATCTTGGTATTGCAAATTTTGCAAAGTAAGACACTTTTTTTTTTTTGGCAAAGTAAGACACTGCCCACTTCTCACCTACATGAACTGCCAAAATTGCTGTCGCCTAATCGCCACTGCATGACCTAGCAGGTAGGTCCTATTTTAAGAAAAATCAAGGTGAGAAATTTTTAAAATAAAGCAACTAGGCCAGGCTAGATGGCTCAGCCTGTAATCCCAGCATGCCACTGTACTCCAGCCTGGGCGACAGAGTGAAACTCCAACTCAAAAAGACATAAAATAAAGCAATGACACCATAAGCTCTTTTGGTCATTAAGAAGTTTGAACACCCAAAGATAGCTATGGGCCCCAGAATAAGCTGTACTCTCACACACACACAATTATTGCACCCAACAATGGAGGGTCCATGGAATTACACGCAACTCTTCTGAATTGCCTTCAGTGTTTTGCCTATACTTCAGCACATTCAGTTCCCTCACTCAAAAACCAATTGCACAGATACTACAGCTCCTTCAGCTGTTCAAGTCATTATGCACCTTCCAGGAAGGGCAAGACATGCTCTGGATACTGCTTGACTAGGTTTAAACAGCTTAGATCTTTCAGCTCTCTAGCACATACTTAACTACCCTGCACCTTAGTTTTCTTACCTGAAAACCAGAAAAATAAAAAAAAAAATCACTGTGAACTGGATAACCATATGAAAAATGAAACTAGACCTCTATCTTTTAACATATACAGAAATCAAATTAAAATGGATTCAAGGCCCAGCACAGTAGCTTATGCCTGTAATTCTAGCACTTTGGGAGGCTAAGGAGGGACTATTGCTCGAACCCAGGAGTTCAAGAATAACCTAGGCAACACAGCAAGACCTCATCTCTATAAAAAAAAACCAAAACATGAGCTGGGCATGGTGGTGCTTGCCTGTAGTCCTAACTATTCAGGAGGTTGAGGTAGGAGGATTGCCTGAGCCCACGAAGTCAAGGTTGCTGTGAGCCTAATTGTGCCACTGCCCTCCAGCCTGGGCAACAGAGTGAGATTCCCCCAACTCAAAACAAACAAAAAAGAACTAAAGACTTAAATGTCACATGAAACTACTAAAAGAAAACATTGGGGCAATTCTCCAGGACATTGGTCTAGGCAAAGATATTTTTGCATAAGACCTCAAAAGCACAGACAACTGAAGCAAAAATTGACAAATGGGATCACATCAAGCTAAAAAGCTTCTGCACAGCAAAGGAGACAATCCACAAAGTAAAGAGATAATCCACAGAATGAGAGAAAATATTTGCAAACTATCCATCTGATGAGGGATGAATAAACAGAATATGTAAAGAGTTAAAATAACTCAACAGCAAAATAAATAAACTGAACTTTAAAATGGGAAATAGATCTGAATAGACATTTCTCAAAAGACATACAAATGGCCAACAGGTATACACAAAAAATGGCTCAACATCACTAATTATCAGAGAAAAACAAGTCAATATCACCATGAGATATCATTCCAACCCAGTTAAAATGGCTTTTATAAAAAAGACAGGGAATAACAAATACTGGTGAGGAGTGGGGAAAGGGGAGCCTTTCCTCATACATTCTTGGAGGGAATGCAAATTAGTACAGTCACTATGGAAAACAGTTTAGAAGTTCCTCAAAAAACTAAAAATAGAACTTCCTTATGACCCTGCAACTCCTAGGCTCAAAATATCTTAATTACTGGGCATATATTCAAAAAGAAAGGAAGTCAATATACTGAAGAGATGTCTGCAAGCCCATGTTTATTGTACCACTGTTCACAATAGCCAAAGTAAGGAATCAACCTAAGTGTCCACCCACAGTTGAATGGATTAAAAAATGTGGCACATACACACAATGGAATATTATTCAGCCATAAAAAATAACAAAATGCTGTCATTTTTAGCAACATGCACGGAACTGGAGGTCAATACGTTAAGTGAAATATGCCAAGCACAGAAAAGACAAATTTTGCATATTTCCATTCATATATAGGAGCTAAAAAAGTGGATCCCGTGAATACGGACATGATTATTTTCTTTAAACAGTTACCAGAGGCTGGGAAGGGTAGGGGCACAAAGGATGAAGAGAGGCTAGTTAATGGGACAATATACAATTAGAAAAAATAAGGCCTAGTATTCAACAGATCAGTAGGATGACTATAGTAAACAATAATCTGCTGTACAAAAATATTCCTAGCATAAAGATAAATATTTAAGGTGATGGATAACCTAATTACCCTGATTTGATCTTTACAGATTATATGAATGTGTCCAATTATCACATGTACCCCCAAAATATTTACATTATACATCAATTTTTAAAAATACCACTGTGAAGAAATGGCTCCTTCACATCAGATGGGTCTCAGCTCACATGCTGAGATGTTTGTTCCCTGTCCCAACCAATCCAAGTATCATTTCACTCTAATTCAGCACAACACTGTTTTACTTTTTCACAGCACATAGTACTCTCAAAAATTCTTATTTGCTGACTTATTTATTGTTCACTCCCCCTAACCAAGGATTTTATCTGTTTTATTCACCACACTGTCTGTGCGCCTAAGCTGTGTGGTGCACAGCAAGTATTTGATAACTGAATGAATAATCATCACTGATACTTGCTGAGCACTCACTCTGTACAAGGCTTTATCACTTTAAATGCATTAACTAATGATTGAATAAATGATGAATCTGACATGCTTAGCACTTTCCCAAGCACAGTCAGTACTCAATAAATGGTAGCTATTTATACTGGTTCTAATTATATGATGATGTTAACAAATACTCAACAGCAAAGGGAATTGAGTCCTAAGAATGCAGAACTCAGTTCCAGTTTTGTATTTTTTTTTTTTTTTAATTGGAGTCTTACTCTGTCACCCAGACTGGAGTACAGTGGCACATTCCCATCCACCGTAGCCTCGACCTGCTGGGCTCCGGAGATCCTTCCACCTCAGCCTTCCAAGTAGCCGGAACTACAGAAGCACTACCATGCCTGGCTAATTTTTGATTTATTGTCGAGACGAGGTCTCGCCAGGTTGCCCGGGCTGGTCTTGAACCCAAAGGCTCAGGCAATCCACTCGACTTGGCCACCCAAAGTGCTAGGATTACAGTCAATTCCAGTTTTCAAGAACTGATTCTTAAAGTCCAGTTTCTGCTAGACACCGCCATTCATAGCAGCCACTACCTTCAGAGAGAAGAGAAAGGAGGAACGTCTCTGCTCCAATTATTCCCTGCCTCATCAGTATCTCAGATAGTGAGTCCTGAAGACTCAGGACCAGCAGTACAGAGCTCCATCTCTCCTCACCTCACAAGCTAATTTTCACCTCAAGCACAACAAAAGCAAGAATTTAAAGCTGAAATAAGGAAGATGTTCAACCTGTCATGTCTATTTTTGACTTGCACCTCTGTCCCTTGACAAAAATTCACATGAACAGAAATCACTCCTGCTCTCCTTTTAGTAAGATGGTAAGCCCATGGGTTTATCGAAGCCAAAGCCACAAAACACTCTAGGAAGCCCTGGGGGCTCACTGAACAGGTACACACTAGCGGGTACTGGTCTGACCCACACCTTCCCCACCTCAGTAAGTTCAGGCATCATAGTTAAGGTGTTTGGAGACACAGAACAAAAGCCAGCAGCTTTTTTGAATACTGCACATAGTTTTACATTTCTTGAGATATTATACCACTGCGATATTTACTAAGATTCACTTGATAATAGAGTGGCTTTTAACTTGGAGGACTGAAGCATGGACCTTGTCAAAGAGGGTAAGAGAAGTGGAAATAGAGGTCCTCCATCTCTTTAGAACTACTGAGACAATGGACTATGTGTCACATGATGGCAAGAAAGGCCAAGAACTAAGTCCTCAACAAGGCCCCAAAGCCAGACGTACTAGCAGAGATAGCAAAGAGCAGATTCCACCTCCACTGGCTGGCAGGCCCACACATTCTGCTTAGCCATGTGAAACAGCCAGCTCTTGCTCTCCCCGCCCCCAGGACCAGTTATGAGATTTGGGGTAGAGAAAGAATAGCAACACCAATGATTTTTCTAGGAGACAGTTCTATAAAAATAGAGCTTCCAATTTTAGGCTTAAAATTGAAAAGAAAAATAGCCAGAATTAGAAGTTTGTTTTAACACAATATATTGAAAATTACAAGTTTAAATGCTGGTAGTTGGGGATGAGGATCACACCACCACATGACTTCTCAGTGAGTCATAAAAAGTAGTACAGGCTTGTTTAACAGTGAACATCCACCAGCAACAGAATTAAGAAGTCCACTTGTTTAGCCAGGCATGGTAGCGCGTGCCTGTAGTTCCAGCTACTTGGAAGGCTGAGGCGGAAGGATCGCTGGAGCCCAGCAGGTCGAGGCTGCGGTGGCCGGGAGCGTGCCACTGCACTCCAGTCTAGGAGACAGAGTGAGACTCTAACTCAAAAAAAAAAAAAAAAGAAGTCCACTTGTGTCAGACAGTGGAAAACAAACTGACACTCCTCCTGCATTTGTTTCAGCGATAGCAGGACTGACATAAACAAATTACAGCAGCAATTTACAAGACAGAAACATTAATAAACCATTTTTTAGGCTAGTCCAAGAGGAAGTATTTGAAACCCTGAAGGTGACTCATTTTTCAGAAGTTAAATCAGTTAAACAGGAGAAAAAAAACTCTAAACTATTAAGAAATCACTAACTGAAACATTTCTGGATTTCTAACATCCTATCTTGATTAACATACATTTATGTCAAAGCAAAATGCAAGTATTTAAAATCGAGTTGCTACCCTTTGGAGAATCACTCTGGAAGAACAAGATGAGAACAACAAAAATTAATCTCAGGCCTAGATGGATACTGTCATGATAATAAGATAATAAAGACCTCCCCAAAGGGCTTTTGGGTACAATAAATTATATAACAAATCCACTTCTGCCAGGCAGCCAGGATTAACTCCTATTCACCCAGGTCACTACTTGGTATTGCCAATGGGCTTATCAAAATGGAAGAGTCATTATCCACCACTGCTCAGCAAAAAGCATAGTCATCTTTCCCCCTGAAAATCAGTTTGCTGACACCAACTACTCATTGCAAGAGATGTCAACCTAACAATCTTAAAAACAACTTTGACACTTGTTTCTTCCAGGCCCAAAATTTTAAGAACCAGGAAGAAAAATATTTTAATTTCTCACCACTTCCAGTAGCTTCTTTTGACTGAATATTTAAGTCCCTATTATGACATTTTATTACAATAGACACTTGTATTATGTCTACTGTGCATCCAAGGCTTGAATGCATTATATGTTATTTACTCCTGTGAGACACAAACATTCATGGCTGTCAAGAAACCAGTCAAATACAACAAGTACATAAAAGAGAACGGTTATTATTGTTTTAGTGACAGCATCTTAGATTGCAAGCTCCAAGAAGGCAAGAAGCATGTATGGTGACATGAAAAAAGGCTGACTAGCATCTAAGAAATACTTTCTAAAGGATCAAATGAAAGATCAGCACTTACTATATACCTAGAGCACTGCACAAATCTACCTATATGCAGAGTGTTAGCCACTTTTAGGTAACAACGTCCACAAATAGTTACCTTAGGCTTACTATGTACCAGGAACCATTTTCAAAACATTTTTATACACACCAACTAATATAATAATCCAACAATAACCTACCTAGGAAGTAATAATTGGCAAATTCAAATTCTGAACTTTTTAAAATTAAGGGAAATGCTTTTCAAAGCTATTTTTTAAAAGTATGGAGGTTTAAGTTGCCTCTTTAAAAAACACATACTGCAATAGAGTGGCTTTTTTTTGTTTTCGTGTGCAGAAGGTCTTCCAGTCACTGAGAAATGAGAGCTTGAACGACATCAATAGCTTTCAAACTTTAACTGCAACCTTCAGTGAGAAATACATTTGATACCCTGATCCAGTGAACACATATAAATACACACACAACGCAAAGACAAGTTTCATGAATATTTACCCCTTTAAATATGTACCCAATATTTACCTTGAGTTCTATGAAGTAGCCTGGTTTGTGCTATTTATTTTTTTCATTTTGTTTTTAACTGTTAATTATAACCCACCAATGAGATATGACCCACAGTTTGAAAATCTCAACGAACTGAAAAGTTCCCACCAAACCAATCTTTATTGGCTTTTGTGTGTGTATGTGTTTTTGTTTTTCAAGATTTCCATTTCCTCCTCCCTCTTTTTTTTTTTGAGTGTCTCATTCTGTCACCCAGGCTGCAGTGCTGTGGCATAATCATGGCTCACCACAGCCTCGACTTCCTGGGCTCAGGTGATCCTTCCACCTCATCCTCCTGAATAGCTGGGACTACAGGCGCTTACCACCACACCAGGCTAATTATTTGATTTTTTTTGTAGAGACAAGGTCTTACTATGTCACCCAGCATGGTTCGAACTCCTGGGCTCAAGTGATCCTCCCACCTTGGTCTCCCAAAGTGCTGGGATTACCGGTGTGAGACACTGCACTTGGCCCAATATCTTTATTGTGAGACACTATACTAGACATTTTACAGTCATGACAGCAGTTAATCCCCACAGCTTCTCTAGGAGGTTGGTACTATTGCTATCTCTATTTTATAGATAAGGAAATAAATTCAGAAATGAAGCAATTTACACAAGCCCCTACCCTGTAAGCTCACCAAACATTCCATCTTCCCCCTGTATCCAAGCATCCTTTCAGGTATATGGGGAAATGTGTCTATTTCTGATCAATGAGCTGTATGCAGACAAGATTCTTATCATTTCTAGGCCTAAGCACAGAGTTGGCATATGACATCCTAGACATCTTCTCCCCTGCTATGATGAACCAAGACTATATAGATGGTTTAGTTCAAGACAGCCTGGGTCTCTGAGTGACTGTTCGGTACAGAGCAGTGTGCATTTCCTGACTCATATGGGACATACAAGCAATAAACTCTTATCAGATTAAGCCAAGTCTATAAATCCTAACTCCTGAATCTCTACCCCTCCTCAGCAACTCTGCAGTGACTGACTTAGTTCAGTCGTTCTACCATCTTTATCACGGACTGTTTACCTATTTCAAAGACTGCTCCCTTCAATTCCCCTTCCACACTGCCACTGGAGTGATCTTTCTTTCTTTCTTTTTGAGTCGGAGTCTCACTCTGTCACCCAGGCTGGAGTGCGGTGGCATGCTCCTGGCCACCGCAGCCTTGACCTGCTGGGCTCAGGTGATCCTTCTGCCTCAGCCTTCCAAGTAGCTGGAACTATAGGTGTGCACCACCACACCTGGCTTAATTCTTTTTTACTGTAGAGATGAGGTCTTGCCAAGTTGCCCAGGCTGATCTCAAACCCGTGGGCTCAGGTAATCCTTTCACCTCAGTCTCCCAAAGTGCTAGGATTATAGGCATGAGCCACCGGCGCAGCACCCAGTTGTGGAGTGAGCTTTCTAAGACACACACTATCTACAGCCATACCACCCTGAATGTGCCCAATCTCGTCCAACACACGCACATACACACATATGTGAGCATGCCATGTCCCTACTCAAAATAATTTAATAGTTCTCCTTTACCTACAGAATAAAACCTAAATTTAGCAAGGACCTTCTTGATTTGGCCTCAACTACTGTCATTACTCTCCTGCCTATTCTAGGTACACAGGCATACCGAAACACCTGCCATTCCCCGCTATGTCACTGCCTCTCATGTCTCTATAGTCTACGCATAAGGTGAACACTGCTTGGAATGCCTCTTCCATTCCTTGTTCTCTCGTCTTGCTCTTTCAAGTCTTGCTCAGATTTTACTTCCCACAGGACTCCTTCCTGCTAACTGACTCTCTGTCCCTTAGCACCTTCGTGTATAACACTGCTATTTTTGTGACACTGATCTTATATTTTTTAATTGTTGTTGTGTCTGATATTCCTACCAGACTATAAGGTCCTTAAGAACAAGATCTACAATAGGCATTCAATTTGTTGGAATGAGTGGCTCACAACATATAAACACATTTCTTCCTGAAACATCATATATCCAAATCCTAGAGTCGGTCTTACTGAAAAATTCAGACTTCACTTCAAATACAACCATGAGAGCGTTAAATTTTGGAGGCCAAAATTTCCTAGTTTATAAGACTGGTTTTGAGTTTCAGAAATCCCCTATGAATGATCCACATTCTGTCTGGGAAAGCCAGTCCTTTGCTTGTGTGTGTGTGTGTGTGTGTGTGTGTGTGTGTGTGTGTGTGTGTTTAACTTAAAGATGTGGGATACAATTCAGGGTTAGATATACAAATGGTCATTGTACAGGTAAAGTTTGGGCCTCACTTTGGTTCCCACTTCACCTGGCTTGAGATCAGGTACCTTTATTGATGAAATATGCCCCACCCCACTACCCCAGCAGTTCCACACTACTGCCAATCCCTTTCTTATAGTATCATATGTCATATATTTCTAACTTGAAAACTATAAAGTTTGGTTTTTCTTAGGAATAAAATATCTTATACAGGTTGAGTATCCCTTATCCAAAATGTTTGGGAACAAAAGTATTTTGCATTTTGAATTTTAGATTTTTGAACATGCTTACCAGTGAAGCATCCCTAATCCAAATCTCTGAAATCTGAAGTGCTCCAGTGAGCATTCTCTTTATCATGTCAGCGCTCGACAAGTTTTGGATTTTAAAGCATTTTGGACCTTGGATTTTCAGATTAGGATTATTCAACCTGTGTCTGTTTAGAAATCTTAAGCACTGTTAAAAGTGTATTTTAAAGTTTTCTTCTATCAAAGGCCAACACAGTGGCTCATGCCTGTAATCCCAGTGCTTTGGGAGGCCGAGGCAGAAGGACTGCTTGAGGCCAGGAGTTGGCAATCAGCCTGGGCAACATAGCAAGACTCTGTCTCTACAAAATAAAAAATTAGTTGAATGTGGTGCTGGGTTCCTGTAGTGCCAGCTACTCAGGAGACTGAGGCGGGAGGATTGCTTGAGCCTAGGAGTTCAAGGTTACAGTGAGCTATAATCACACCATTGCACTTTAGCTTGGGCAATAGAGCGAGATCCTGTCTCAATAAAAAAAGAAAAAAGAAAAAGCTATCAAAATTGAAAGTTCTTAAGCAGGCTTGGCAGAAGTATTAAATCCTGAATGGAGACCTTTAGAACCCTTGTGTTTAATGAGTCAGTATTATATGTATACAGTAAAGACGCAAATCCAAAAGGGGAGAAACTTAGGCCAAGCTGCTCAGAGGAAAGGAAAAACAGGTTTCTTTCCAAATGGGGAAAAGGCAACTGGAAAGATTTTACCTGTTGCATAATTTTTTATTATCTCTTTCTGGAAGGCCAAGCAATGGCTGAGAGCTGGAATCTTAGAAAAGCAAATGCTCTGATAAATTAAGCAATTCCAGTTCTTTGACTAGGGAAGTTTTAAAGTCAGAGTTAAAGAATAAGTATTTGATTAGATGTTTTTATTTTTTCACTTCAAGTTACCATAAAAGTTTGTTTCCAACATCCTACAAGGGTATTATTTTAGAAGTGAAAAGATTCCAGATAAACTGAAAGGTTATTCTACCATGAAAAGATCACAGTAAGTGGTGCTGGAAACATGTAAGAATGGTTTGAACAGACAGTGAATTGTACCACTATGTTTGTACCTCTTTCCTTCTGACTTACATATGTGTGTTGTCTTTTTAAATGCATGGCCTTGAATGCTTATAATTCTTATGGAGATTATAGTACCATGAAGAATAATTACTTGTATGACTGGGAAATAATAGTCTTCTTTCATGTGGCTCTCATATATTTTTTTTTTTTTTGAGTTGGAGTCTCACTCTGTTGCCCAGACTGGAGGGCAGTGGCATGCTCCCAGCCACCACAGCTTCGACCTGCTGGGCTCTGGCGATTCTTCTGCCTCAGCCTTCCAAGCAGCCGGAACTACAGGCACGTGCTACCACGCCCGGCTAATTTTTTTATTTATTGTAGAGATGAGGTCTCGCCAAGTTGCCAGGCAGGTCTCGAACCTGCGGACGGCTCTCATCTTTGAAAGCCCAACTGCTCAGCTACCCACAGGAGATCTTAACCAAGACACATGGATAAAATGGCAATTTCCCGAGAAGGAAATAAACAACCCCACTCTAGTTTTGCAAAACCTAGTCTGCAGACCAAGGGCAAATGTCACAACTCCTGCCCCTCCTCTTTCAGAATTTATCCAGACTCATAAGCCATTATATATAAATAATGACTAACTTCTGCACCAACAAAGATGGACTGTTTTAGAAACCTGACATCTACAAAGTAAGGTGGTCTTGAAATTTGTTTATCCAAGGAGAAAGGCAAGTTGTTTGGTTTCAACTCAAATCAGATCTGCTCAAAGGATGCTTGTTTCATGTCATAAATTAGATTTTAATGAGAAGGGAGATATTTAATACTGCAAAATATAGCCTTGAATAAAAGGCTTTTTTTCCTTTTTTCAATGACACAGGTCACAACCTGTCTCAGGAGACATGACACTGTGACAAAATCAAAATTTACAAAGTATAAGGACATGAGGCATGGCTCCCACCTCACATGGGAAGCATATAAAATCATTATAAAATCATGTCGAAAACGTTGCATTAAGTAAATGAAGTGGGAGGAAAATCTGGGGCTACATCATTGTCACCATTTTGCTCTGTTTTAACATAATCTTGACTAGTAACACTTGGAAAGAAGATGAGACTTGGAATCATTTTTATAACAATTTTTTAAAACTACAATTTGAAACCCTAAACAATTTATTACAAGGAGCTATATCAGATCCATGGCTTTTTATGCTGTGTTAATTTAAAACAAGATCACTTGCAGAACACAACTAACAACCAAATGTAGATATTGAAAGATGATAATGTTAAGATACACAGAAAATGTCTAGGGACTACAGGTAATTAAGGCTTAAAAAAAAAAAATTCAAGAAACCATAGGCTACATCTGAAAGCAGCTTTCTCAGCTTCAATTGCTCAACAGAGATTTCAGTTTTATTCTGGTTTTTACTGAAAAAGAAAGCACCTCCCACAATAGTCAGTAACATTTCTACCACTACTTGTTTTCCTTCTCAAGACTGCTACTATGTTGAGTTACATGACAGAAAGTGAAACAACATTTTAAAATACTGCCTGCCTGCCTGGGTGTTTAGCTTCATTTTAGGGCACATTGCCCCTTTAAAGCAGTTTCCAGCAAGAAGTAACGTACAGGTCAGCTGTTGAGATGGGGCAGAACCTTGAATCCAAACACTGGCTTGGGTTCAAAAGAAGTGGTTAGGTTTTTTGGCCCTCTGTAAAAGAACAAGTAAGATTCTAACTCTTACCATGGGGAGTCCCAACCCCAAAGAGTGAAAGGAACTAATAAAGATCGACCCGGGTTGCAGGGAAACTGCTAAAGGTAAAGAGAAAACACATTATTCATTTTTTTCATTATTTAAAAAAAAAGGCCATTACTAGTGTCTATATTTTAAATTCTACACAACCTATTTGTGGGTATTTTTGCCATGAATGCAAAAATTTTAAAATTGTCAATTTCCTTGAGTTAGGCAAGTCTTTATTGAGTCTTGGAAATTACAAACTTCAGCCATTCCTACACCACCCATTTGATTTTATATATCAATTTGCCACCCCAATTATGTGCTCCTAATATTTTTCTTAAAAGCTTTAAAAACAACTACATCTACTGTCTAAAGTTATGAAAGGCCATTGTTTTGGACTAAGATCCTGCACTAGGCCCCAAAAGACCAGACTAAAAATCAAAATGGAGCCACCTCTGCCAAAGTTCCACATCCCTAAACTAAGTTGTTAGCTCTATTCTGACTTTCCAAGAAACCAGGAAAAAGATTTCCCAAACAAGCCAGTTTAAGTCTTCAACCAGCAGGATGAGTTCCCTGGCTTTAACACACACACATACACACAAAATAGCTTAAAGTAACCTGGTGTTAACTAACTAATCAGTTATTTTCTATTGCTCTATCTCCCTGTCTCTGGTTTTGAAACAACTACTGCACTCTTTGTTCTCTGTTTCTGCTTTCTTCAGCCCTTCTGTCCATTTAAAGCCAACTCCTTCTGCTTAGCTCATCTAAACATGTACTCTATTTTATGGAATGAAATGTTGCCCAATTCTAGAATTGCAAATAAAGCCAATTGAGATCTGTTATGTAAATTTGTTGTAGTTTTGTCTTTTGACATTACTTTACTATCATGCTAAGCACTATTATCCATGTAGTCATAGGTGTGACATCCTAGTTATGTTTTCATTAGTACACATTAAAAATTAGAACTAGTAAATGAAAACTATTCATTATGTTCCACCAAAAAATCAACTCACAAACTATCAGTGGCACAAAAAAAACACACTTGAGTGCTCAATAGATAGATAGAAAGACAGACAGATTTTTTTTTTTAAATGTAGAGATGAGGTCTTGCTAAATTGCCCAGGCTGGCCTCGAACCACTGAGC
Organism: Tarsius wallacei; assembly: GCA_963574415.1. Classification (NCBI taxonomy): domain Eukaryota; kingdom Metazoa; phylum Chordata; class Mammalia; order Primates; family Tarsiidae; genus Tarsius; species Tarsius wallacei. Next base: position 3,688 of record CAUYQG010201985.1, on the reverse strand, counting down.
TTAGGAAATCCTCTCGCTTCTGCCTTTCAAAGTGCTCAGATTATAGGCATGCGCTACCGAGCCTGACTAGCAGCATATATATTAAACGTGTAACCGAATCCACACTGAGAAAGTGTTTTAGTCCTAAATCCCAAAATCCTTTATGTTACGGTTATGGAAACAGATTCAAAGAGGGACTGTGACCTGATCAAGAACATACAAGCAGTGTGTAGCAGAGTCTAGACCAGATTTGAAACTCAGTGCGGTGGTGGCCCCACTAGAGTAGACCTCTGGATGGCTGAGCTCCAGAAAGAATTAGAGACCTGGACTCAGAGGAGTTCACCAACAAGAAAACCAAGCAGTCAGTAAGCGCTTTGCATGTGTATCTGGGATTTTCACTTTCTCTGAGAAGTAACACATACAACATGGTACTTGCCAGCTGACTCTCTCAAACATTGTCCAGACAGGCTGAAATAAATCTATTTCCTTCCCAAAATCTCATGTGATTTTGCCCAACTCACTGAGCCTCAAGGCATGCAGCCAAAGATAAAAATGTCTTCTGAATCAGTTTCCCAATTTTTAATCCAACAGTATCCTAGCCCCTGGCCCCATTGCTAAACTCATATAAACTCTATAGGGTTTCAGGAGGAAGATTTTCCATCTCTGGGTTTTAGGCCAGCTTTGGAAACAGACTGGAAGTTTCCATTACAGAGTTCACTTGTGTATTTCCCAGATATCCAGAGGGCAGGTTTTATTTTCAAGTGATAGATAACTTGTGTCTACTGCGTGCCTAGCAATGTCTCATACACTGGTCCATTAAATGACTATAAAAGAAGGTAAAATGATATATGTAATTTCTGGTCCCTTGGGAGTTGCCAGTCTAGGTAGGCTTAGCTCTATATGACATGTAGCTAAAATTGCTAATGTTATTAAATACTTATTTATATGCCAGAAACTGCCATATCCTTCAAATGCACTATTTTATTGAATACTCACAACTATTGATTGTGATTATCCTCACTCTGTACTTGAGGGAACTAAGTCTTAGAGATAAGAGGCTCACCCAAGGTCGAGGTGGTAATGTTCAAACTGAAACCCAGACCGCCTAACTCTAGAGCCTGTGCTCTTAACCAATGTACTATGTATATCCAAACCTTTTAACACGTCATATTAAAAGGTAACATGAAATCTGTATATCTGACTTCTTATAAAGTGAGTTTGTTTCTTGCATTAGGAAACACTAGAGCTAGTGCACCTGTAAAGTTCAAGAACAGTGCACATTCTGGGAATGCCATCTCATTTGATTGAGGAAGGAGTCTTTAGTATCTGAAACTATTCAATTTGCTGTATCTAGATGTCAAGAAACGCCAACTGTTAATTATCACCTAAGTCAACTTTAGGTAGCTATATTCCTTTACCACTTAAGAGGATACAAAACTGGAGTACTAATGTGGTATTAAAAAAAAATATTTGGTCTTTGTCCCTGGTTCCTGCCAGAGCTCCTAAAACCCCTGGAATTTCCTGAGTAATCTTTTTTTATTCATAAAGAACCCCTTTGGACCACACCAGAGTTTATGCTAACAAGGTGATTGCAGGGTGGGCCCTTAGATAGTTTCAAGGGAAAGGCTGGTCAAGCCATAAGGACCCCAAGCACATAAGACTTTAAGGCCCTACCTTCTAAGCTCCAGGGAAGGAAGGAGTTGCTAGAGACACAGTTCAATCACCAATGGCCAATGATCATGACTATATAATGAAATCTCAACTAAAACTCTGAAACAAGCTGGGCAAGGTGGCCTGTAATTCCAGCACTTTGTAAGACCGACTCGGGAGGACTGCTCGAGTCCAGGAGTTCAAGACCAGCCCAAACAACACAGCAAGGCCTCATCTCTACAAGAAATTAGCCAGGCCGGGCTCGGTGGCTAAGCCTGTAATCCCGCGCTTGGGGAGGCCGAGGTGAGTGGATTGCCTGAGCCCGCGGGTTTGAGACCCCCCTGGGCAACTTGGCATGACCTCATCTCTACAATAAATCAAAATTTAGCCAGGCGTGGTAGTGTACGCCTATAGTTCCAGCTACTTGGAAGACTGAGGTGGAAGGATTACCGGAGCCCAGCAGGTCGAGGCTGCGGTAGCTGGGAGCGGCCATGGCACTCCAGTCTGGGCGACAGAGTGAGACTCTAACTCAAAAAAAAAAAACAAAAAAAAGAAAAAAAAAAAAGAAATTAGCCAGATGTGGTTGCACATGCCTGCAGTCCTACCTGCAGGGGTTGAGGCAGAAGGAAGGATTGCCTGAGCCCAGGAGGTCGAGGCTATGGTGAGCCATGATTGTGCCACTGCACTCTAGCCTGAGCAACAGAGTGAGATCTGACTAAACAAAACAAAACAAAAAACAAATCATCAATGTGCCGGGAGTGGCACACTCAGAAGGGGCATGGAAGCTCTGTACCCTCCAATTCAAACTTTGTCTTATGTATCTCTTTGATTTGGCTATTCCTGAGTTATATCCTTGATAAGAAAACTCTAATCCTAAGTATCAGACTTTCTTGAGTTCTGTGAATTATGCTAGCAAATTGTCAAACCAAGGTTGGGGAAGTCATGGGAACCCCCAAATTTGTAGTCTGTGAGGCAGAAGGACAGGTAATTGGGAATACCCAATACCTGCAGCTGGCATCTAACGTGCAGCAATCTTTGGGAATGAGTCATTAATATGTGGGGTCTGTGCAAACTCCAGACAGAACTGAATTCCTGGACATTCAGTTGCTGCCCAAGAACTGTTGGAACAATATAATTAATAACCTCAGAAAGACGCCCACATTAAAACCAACTATGCTGATGTTTAGAGGCCATTTCTGTTTGATCTAATCATTAAATCTACCTCTGTCACCAATTCAGAGCACTGCTTGCAGTTTTTGGCACTAGTTGGAAATCAGGCCCTGTGGACAGATCCATAAGTACCTGGTAGAATTTTTAAAAATAGTTATTTAAAGAAGAAAGACTAAAGAACTAATTTAACCTGCACCTGCTAAAGAGAACACAGATATAAAAAATGTGAAGTCAAAAATGATTTTCTGTAATTAGTAGTTTTAGTTGTGATTTATTATAGTTTCCACAAGAGTCATGAATTACCTAAAGAGTTGACCTGCAACTGTTCTCTTTGGATAGCAGACATTGTTAGATGACAAGATCCGCCAACTAGCGTTCTCTTCAAGATGTACTCCACACGTTAATGGACCCAGGCGATTACAATCCCTCCGGTTTACCAATTTCTGATTTGTCAAACTAAAGTCATAAGAGACAGAGATCTCAAAAAAAAAAAAAAAAAAGTTAGGCCAACACTTGGTAAGCAGTCCATCATGATTGACTGGTCCATCCCTGCACTCATCTCTCTGTGGCAGAAATACACTTTCCAGTCCGGGGAGAGAAGACTGGTGGTCAGGGCCCTAGTCAGGGTCACTGCCCTGCCCAACTCCACAGATCTCTGTCCCATCCTTGTGAATGGTGTTCCCTGAAGTTGGACAATCTTGTGGGCCTGCTTCTTCCCTACCCATTGTTCCCCAGTATGGGCAGTTAGCATTTTCTTTTTTTTTTTTTTTTTGAGTTGGATTCTCACTCAGTCGCCCAGACTGGAGTGCAGTGGCCACTCCCGGCCACCGCAGCCTCGACCTGCTGGGCTCCGGCGATCCTTCCGCCTCAGCCTTCCAAGGAGCTGGAA
>CAUYQG010201978.1:0-29397 GCA_963574415.1 Tarsius wallacei | reverse complement strand
TTTGAGTTGGAGTCTCACTCTGTCACCCAGACTGGAGTGCAGTGGCTGCTCCCGGCCACCGCAGCCTCGACCTGCTGGGCTCCGGCGATCCTTTCGCCTCAGCCTTCCAAGTAGCTGGAGCTACAGGCGTGGGCTACCACGCCCGTCTACTTTTTTGATTTATTGTAGAGATGAGGTCTCACCAAGTTGCCCAGGTGGGTCTCGAACCCACTGGCTCAGGCAATCCACTCACCTCAGTCTCCCAAAGCACAAGATTACAGGCTGAGCCACCGAGCCCAGCTTAACCTCAGATTTCTTACAAAAACCACAGAGATCAGAAGACAGTGGGATGACATATTCAAAGTCATGAAAGGAAAACAGGAACTGCCAGCTAAGAATTCTATATTTGGTAAAACTATCCTTAAAAAATGAGTGACAAATAAGACATTCCTCATACAGATAAAGGACATCTACCAAAAAAAAAAAAAAAACACAACTAACATCATACTTAGTAGCAAAAGACTGAAAGTTTTCCCCCTGTGGTCAGGAAAAAAGCAAGGATGTCTGCTCTTACTACTTCTATTCAAAATTGTACTAGAGGTTCCAACAAGGGCAGTTAGGCAAGAAAAAGAAATAAAAGGCATCCATATTGATTGGAAAGGAAGAACAAAACTATCTCTACTTTTCAATGACATTATCGTATACATATATGATCTATGTAATATATATGATATAAAAAGTATATATATAGAGAGATATATACACACACATACTTTTAAAAGTCCCAAAATAGCAGCAGACTATTAGATCTATTAAATGTGTCATGCAAGATAGCAGGATGCAATATCAATATTTTAAAAATCACTTGTGTTGGGGTGCAGTGACTCAAGCCTATAATCCCAGCAGTTTGGGAGGCCGAGGTGAGAGGATTCCCTGAGCCCGTGGGTTTGAGACCAGCCTGGGCAGCTTGGCGAGACTGTATCTTTACAATAAATAAAAAAATTAACCGGGAGTGGTAGTGCACGCCCGTAGTTTCCTTTCATTACTCTGAATATGTCATCCCACTGTCTTCTGATCTCTGTGGTTTTTGTAAGAAATCTGAGGTTAAGCTGGGCTCAGTGGCTCAGCCTTGGAAGGCTGAGGTGGAAGGATCGCCTGAGTCCAGCAGGTCGATGCTGGGGTGGCCACGAGTGTGCCACTACACAGTGAGACTCCAACTCAAAAAAAAAAAAAAAAAAAAAAATCAGTTGCATTTATATAGATGAACTATGAAAATCAAAAAATGAAATTAAGGAAACAAACAATAAAATACCTAAGAGCAAATTTACACAAAGATGTGCAAGACTTGTATATTAAAAACTGTAAAACATTGCTAAAAGAAATTAAAGAAGACCTAAATAAATGTAAAGATATCCCATGTTCATGGGTCAGAAAACTTAATACTGTTAACATGGCAATACTTTCCTAGTTGATCTATAGGTTCAATGCAATGCCTATCAAAATTTCAAGTGCTTTTTTTGCAGAAATAGACATGCTGAAACTAAAGTTCATATGAAAATCCAAGGGACCCCAAATAGCCAGAACAATCTTTAAAATGAAAAACAAAGTTAGTGGACTCATACTTCCCAACCCAAAACTTACTACAAAGCTACAGTAGTCTAAACAGTATTGTCATGGTATAAGGGTAGAAATATAGATCAGTGAAATAGAATTGAGTCTCCAGAAGTAAAGCTACATATTTATGATCAATTGAGATTCAACAAGGGTACCAAGAACATTTAATGGAAAAAGAATAGCCTTTACAACAAATAGTACTGGGGAAACTGGATATACATATCCAAAAGAATGAAGTTGGACCCTTACTTCACACTATATGCAAAAACTAACTCCAAATGGACCAAAGACCTAAATGTAGGAGCTACACCTTAAAACTCTTAGAGGAAAACATGAGTGTAGTCTTCGTGACTTTGGATTAGGCAGTGCTTTTTAGATGTGACATCAAAAACATAAACAACCAAAGAAACAATAGATAAACTATGCTTCATCAAAATTAAAAGCCTGTATTTCAAAGGACACTGTCAAGAATGTGAAAAACCATCCTCAAAATAGGCGAAAATATTTCCAAATTATATTATCTGATAAGGAATTGGTGTCCAGAATATGTATAACACTCTTAAAATTCAATAACAGCAACAAAGAAGACCTAGTTCAGAAATGGGCAAAGAACTTGAAATAGATATTTCTTCAGCGAAGATATACAAATGGCCAGTAACCACATGAAAAGATGCCCAATATTACTAATCATTAGGAAGATGCAATTCAAAACAACAATGGGATACACCTCACACCCATTACTATCAAGAAACACGAACTAGGCCAGGCTCAGTCTGTAATCCCAGCACTTTGGGAGGCCGAGGCGAAAGGATCGCCTGAGCCCGGGGGTTCAAGACCAGCCTGGGCAACTTGGTGAGACCTCATCTCTACAATAAATCACAAAAACTAGCCAGGTGTGGTGGTGTACGTCTGTAGTTCTGGCTACTTGGAAGACTGATGCGGAAGGATTGCCTAAGCCCAGCAGGTTGAGGGTGCAGTGACCATGAGCGTGCTGCTGCACTCCAGCCTGGGCGACAAGAGTGAGATTCCAACTCAAAAAAAGAAACATGAAATAAAAAAATGTTAGCAAGGGTGGGGAGAAATTGGAGCCCTTACGCATTGTTGGTGGAAATGTGAAGTGGTACAACTGCTGTGGAAAACAATATAGCCATTCCTCAAACAATTAAAAATAGAATTACCATGTCATGCAGCAATTCCATTTCTGGGTCCGTATCCCAAAGAACTGAAAGCAAGGTCTCAAAGAGATACTTGTACACCCAAGATCACAGCAACATTCTTCACAGTAGCTAAAACATGGAAGTAACCCAAGTGTCCATTGACAGATGAATGGATAAACGAAATACGGTATATTCATACAATGGAATATTGATCTGCTTTAAAAAGGGAGAAAATTCTGGCATGTGCCGCAACGTGGAAGAACCTTGAGAACACTGTGTTAAGTCAAATAAGCCAGTCACAAAAAGACAAATACTGCATGATTCCACTTACATGAGGTACTTAGAGTAGCCACATCATAGAGACAGAAAGTAGATTGGTGGTTGCCAGGGCCTGGGGAGAGAAGGGGGTACTATTTCAGTTTATAAGATGAAAACAGTGCTGGAGATGAATGGTGGTGATGGTTGCACAAATTGTGAATGTATTTATTTGTTTATGTATTTATGTATGTATTTATTTTTTGAGTGGCAGTCTTACTCTGTCACCTGGAGTGCAGTGGCACACTCCCGGCCACCGCAGCCTCGACCTGCTGGGCACAGGCGATCCTTCTTCCTCGGCCTTCCAAGTAGCTGGAACTATAGGCATGCATCACCATGCCTGGCTAATTTTTTTTTTAAAATTTATTTATTGTAGAGATGAGGTCTCACCAAGTTGCCCAGGCTGGTCTGGAACCCGAGGGCTCTGGCAATCCTCTCGCCTCAGCCTCCCAAAGTGCAGGGCTTATAGGCATGAGCCACTGCACCCATCCTGTGAATGTATTTAATACCACTGAATTGTACACTTAAAAATGGTTAAGATAATACATTTGTTATGTGTATTTTATCACAATAAAAAATAATAAATTGTAAAAAAGGAATGATGTACTGATAGATACAACGAGGATGAACACTGGAAACATTATGCTAAATAAAAGAAGCCAAACACAAATGGCCACATATTGTATGATTCTATTACATGAAATGTCCAGAATAGGCAAATCCATGGAGACAGAAAGTAGATCAGCAGTTGCCAGGGGCTGTGGGGAGGGATGAATATGGACTGTTTACTAACAGGTATGGAGTTTCTTTTTGGGGTGATGAAAATCGTTCTGGAGTTAGTAATGGTGATGGTTGTACAACCTTGAGAATATGCTATAAACCACTGAAGTATACTCTTTAAAATGGTGAATTCCATGGTGTCTGAGTTATATCTCAATTCTTTTTATATCTCAACTAAAAAATGTTATTCTGACTGCACATAAAGATGACTACAAGTGTACAAAAATGAAAATTGGGAGGGTTTTGCAGTCTGGTGCAGCAGTGTGCTGATGGTGCTGTCATGGCCTGGAGAATGGCCCAAGGGGAAGATGGCTTGAAAAGGCGGGAAGGCCCATGAGCAGGAATCCTGCCATGAGGTTAGCCTCAACAGGAAGAGGGACACCTCCCAACATTTTGAGGCAAGAGGCAGGAGGGAATGTAGGTGCAGGGGTAAGCATTTTAGAAAATTGGTCTGACTTCTGGTTTGGTTTGGTTGTGAGCCAATCACCTTGAACGAGCTAAAACATGGAAGCAACAGTTCATTGGCCAATGATTTTTGAGTTGAAATATGGGAGGACTTGAGACGTTTATCATCATTATCATGGTTCAGTAATACAATCCATAGTCTGCTTTTGGATTTGGAAATGTCCGATCTTGGATTTGGAATGTCTGTTTTATGAAATCAAAATGACTAGTCATGAATTGGCGTTGTATTTTATAATCACAGTTTCATTTTGAATTGAGTATATGCCAACGCATTAATAAAGAAGTAAAAGGTAGAATTAGCAATACTAAACCACACAGTTAAATTGATTTATAGAATTTCTTCATTTGCAGTGTCTTTACTTGGTTTCTACAGCAACCCTGTAAAGCAAGTTTTACTATTTTCATGCCTATATTTATATAAGGAAATGGAGGCTTAGGGAGTTAACACTTTTCTAAGTATCCTGAATCCAGGTCTTCTAAATCTCATGTTCTTTCCACTATTTCTCTATGAATCAAATAAAATACTTTTTGTTTATTCAAATTCTCAGTTTATGTTGCCAAGATACCTTTTTCCAGAAAGTCTATTTTTATAGAATGTCTTTGATACTTGCCCACTCCTGTGACTATTTTAAATAACATTTTTTCCTGTTAATTATGTTAATGTTAATTTTAGAAAGTCTACAAAAACAGTTTTTAAAATCACCATTCATAACCACCGTTAACATCTTAGCATATTTCTTTCCAGTGTCTGCCTATATATATGCTACCTATAAATATATTCACATATATACACACAGGCATTTTTATAATTTTTTTACAAAATTTGTGTTCGTATTATATAAATGGTTTTGCATTCTGCTTTTCCATTTAGTATGATATTTGAGAAGCAGCACAGTGTAATGGTGAAGGTTAATTAGGTCCTGGAGCCAGAAAGAAACACCCTGTTAGGTGTATGCCCTTGTGAATTGCTTAACCTTTGAGAAACTGTTTCCCTCCTCTGATCCCAGGTGATTTCTGCTCTTGGGGTCAGGAAGCATTCTGTACATGAAACATATTCACCCTTTCTCCCATTGGCCAGGAGAGTCCCTGCCTTCAATCCATGCTGTCTGTGTCCTCTGATCCCTTGGCCTGTGATTTCAGTAACACCCGCCCTAACCACAAGTCCACCCAAGCCCAGGTTCTGACTGTGGCTTGAGAAAATTACACAGCAGGGAATATTGGTGTCTCTGTTAACCCACTGTATTCATGTCCTTTTTTCTTATTTATTTATTTGGAGGGGGGTCGGAGTCTCACTCTGTCACCTAGGCTGGAGTGCAGTGGCACGCTCATGCTCACCACAGTGTCCACCTGCTGGGCTCAGGAGATCCTTCCACTTCAACCTTCCAAGTAGTTGGAACTACCAGCTTGCATCACCATGCCCAGCTAACTGTTTTGATTTATTACAGAAATGTTGCCATGTTGCCCAGACTGGTCTTGCACCCTTGAGCTCAGGCAATCCTCTTGCCTCAGCCTCCCAAAGTGCTGGGATTATAGGCGTGAACCACCATGCCCAGCATGTCCTTTTTTCTTTTGTAACTTTCCTGTGTTGGATTTTATTTTATTTTATTCTAATATGTATCTATTTAGAGACAGGGTCTCCCACTGTTGCCCAGGCTGGATGCAGTGGCGAGGTTTCCAGCCTACCATAGCCTTAACCTCCTGGGTCCTAGTGATTCTTCCACCTCAGCCTCCCAAGTAGCTTGGACTACAGGCACATGTCACGACCCCCAGCTAATTTTTTTGTATTTTTTGTAGAGATGAGGTCTTGGACTATTTATTTTTAAAACACGTAATGCATGAAAATGATTTTTTAAAAAATCTTGCATACAAGAGGGTAGCCAGTGCATCCCACACCCCCCAACCTCTGGTCCCTCTCCCCAGAAGCAGTCTCTCCCTTACAGTCTGTGTATCTGCAAGTATTTATCCACATGGACTTGGTGTGCGATTGCACTTTGCAATATATTTCTTGGGGCTGGGCGTGGTGGCTTATGCCTGTAATCCCAGCACTTTGAGAGGCCGAGGCAAGAGGATTTCTTGAGTCCCAGAGTTCAAGACCAGCCTGGGCAACATAGCAAGATCTTGTCTCTACAAAAAACAAAAGATTAAAAAAATTAGCCAGGAATGGTGGTGCGCCTATAGTCCCAGCTACTCTAGGGGCTGAGGCGGAAGGATTGATGGAGATTGAGGCTGTGGTGAGCCATGAGCATGTCACTACACTCCAGCTTGGGCAACAGAGAATGAGACTCCAATTCAAGAAAAAAAAAAAAAGCAATATAGGATATTGTTTAGATCAGTATATATGGGCCTGTCTAGTTGTTTTGTTTTGTTTGTTTTAAAGTGCCATATAGGGAGAAAGCTTCCTAAAGCATGCCATGAAACTAGAAGCTATAAAGGAAAAGCTGATAAATTTCACTATGGGAAAATGAAAACTTTAGTTCAAGAAAAGATACCATTAGCAAAGTCAAAAGCCGAAACGGTCTCCATGTTCCACTGGGCCTTCGGCACTGCTTGGTGGTCCATTTTTGCATTCTCCAAGCCTTTCTCCACAATGACTATTTCAAACCTTCCTACACCTCCAGACTCCAACTCTGTCCCTCCTTACTTCACACAGAAAACCCGTCATCAAATGGAAATGCTCTCTGCTTCCCACCACCAGACCTTAAAATGTGTTTTAACCCAAACTCCTTCATTCCTCCTCCCTCTTGTTAAAATGAAAGGCATCTTAGCCCTGTCCAAAGCTGACGCCTCTCCTGTGCTCTGATCCCATGCTATCTTGCCTTAGTAGGACTATTGCTCTACTGATGACCTGAGTCAGAAAGCCGGATGTCATCTTGACCCCCACCACTCCACTCCCCCATTACCGTATCCTGGTGGGTTTTACCTCCTAAATATTCCTGGACTCTGTTTTCTTGTCTAGAGAACAGGATCAGGGTCAGGCCTCATCGGCTATGCCTGGACACAGCCTCTTCACTGATCCCTCTGTCCAGCCTGGCCGTCCTCAGAGCTGTCCTCTGCATCGTGGCCAGTGGTGCTCCAAAAACTCAGATCTGCTCATGTGCCTGCCAGACTCCCTGAACCGACCATCTGCCTCCTCCTTCAGTCAGTTTCATCTGCAAGAAGGGTAGAAGGAAGTGTGTCGGGCATATCCCGGTTGGGGAGGGAACACCTCGAAGTTGGAAAAGCTTCTCCAGCTCACCCGAGTCACAGACGTTCAGAATGGTTCTGTCATCCAAGGCTGTCTCTTCCATGACCCTGGAGTATCTAGCTCTCCAGACTTACCTGCTAGCGTTCCTTGCCTTGAACTTTATGTCCTGGTGACACCAACCTGCCACACACCTACCCCACTTCTTCCAGAACATGTGTATTGCCTTGCTTCACCAGGGCGGCAGCTGCTTGTCTTTCAAACTCAGCTCAGACAGCCTTGCCCTTGAGTCCCAGGCTGGATAATGTGTGTCCCCTACTCTGGGCAATCCTAGCCTCCTGCACATACATAAGAGGTTGCCTAACAGTCTGGCGGTCTGGCTGCCTCCTGGAAAACTGGTGGGGAGCTGACTGTTTTTAGAATGTGGAACGCGTGTCACCAGCTGGTCCCCAGCGTGGGTCTAGGCAGCCAATTCTGGGGCAATAGGAGAAGTCCCATTTCCTTTCTAGCACTTGCTGTGATACTGAAACTATATTGAGTTTGCCTCCCACTACACTTTAGACATCTTGAGAGCAGAGACTTTGTCTTGTTCATCATGTCATCGTGGCACCTCCAGGACCTTCTTACTGGCCTGGCACATGTCTGCTGCACAGCTGAGCCAGAACGGAACTTGGCAAACCACTGACTGAGCTTAATGCTTTCTTGGTCATTGCACCAGAACCAGACGATCATAAAGACAGTTTATGAGATGCAATTAGGATAAATGTAAATGCTGTCACATCTGAAAATCACAGGCGTGCAAATATCACATAGGCGACCGTGGTTTGCAGCAGTTCTTGAGGGAAAAAGGTGGGATTTTCATTGAGGAAGTCTCGGTGTGGGTCGCTCATGTGAGGCTGAAGGGCACTGCTGGGATCTTAGCACACTGTATTGGTGTCCTCTGAGAACTTGCTGTCTGTCCCTGATGTCTCCAGTAATTATCCCTCTCAGCCTGTAAACATGCCCGTATGTCCTCTAACCTTTAAAAACCTCTTTCCAGCCAGGCGCGGTGGCTCACGCCTGTAATCCCAGCACTTTGGGAGGCGGAGGTGAGAGGATTATCTGAGCTCAGGGGTTCAAGAGCAGTCTGAGCAACATGGGGAGACCTCGTCTCTACTATAAATCAAAAAATCAGCCGGGTGTGACAGTGCATGCCTGTGGTTCCAGCTACTTGGAAGGCTGAGGCGGAAGGATCACCTGAGCCCAGTGGGTCGAGGCTGCGGTGGCCGTGAGAGTGCGTTTGCTCTCCAGCCTGAGTGACAGAGTGAGACTCCAGCTCAAAAACAAACCAACAGACAAACAAAAAACCCTCTTTCCTACCCTGCGTCTTCCTGCATCTGCCCTTTGACTGCCTCTGCTTCCTCAGCATCCACTCCTTGCTATCCAAAAACCCCTTTTCTTACTGTAACTTCCAGGGCATCACTTCCTTTTGGTTCTTCCTTCCTTCTCCTTCTGCCTCTTTCTTCTCATTAGATAGCTTAGTCATACTGCACAGTGGAGGCCTGGTGTGGTGGCTCATGCCTGTAATCCCAGGACTTTGGGAGGCCGAGGTAGGAGAATCACTTTAGGGCATGAGTTCCAGACAAGCCTGGGCAACGTAGCAGACCCCCGTCTCTACAAAAAATAAAATAATTGGCCAGCCTTGGTGGCATGGGCCTGTAGTCCCAGCTACTCTGGTGGCTAAAGCAGGAGGATCGCTTGAACCTAGGAGTTTGAGGCTTCAGGGAGCTGTGATCACACCACTCGCTACACTCCATCTTGGGCACCAGAGTGAGACTTTCTCTCTTACAAAAGGAGAAAAAAGTGGAGACCTTCCAGGGTGAACCTCCTCTCCATCTCTGATTGCATCCATCATGACGTAGGTAGTTACACGCTTCTTCCTTACTGTAGCTCAGCCACCCACTTGTTCCCTCAAGCCCCTCCCCCTCAGAATCCTTTCCCCATTATACATTGTCTTTCTTTCCTTGCAGTTTCTTTTCTTTTTCTTTCTGTGTTTTTTTTTTTTTTTCTTTTTTGAGCTGGGGAGGTCTCGCTCTGCTACCCACGCTCTAGTGCAATCACGCTCACTCACCACAGCACCGACCTCTTGGGCTCAGGTGATCATTCTGTCTCAGCCTCCCAAAGTACCTGGAACTACAGACACGTTATATCACACCTGGCTAGTTTTTTTTGAGTCAGAGTCTCACTCTGTTGCCTTGGCTGGAGTGCAGTGGCACTCTCACTGTCACCACAGCCTCGACCTGCTGGGCTCCAGTGATCCTTCCGCCTCAGCCTTCCAAGTAGCTGGAACTACAGGCACATACCACCATGCCTGGCAAATATTTTGGTTTATTATAGAGACGAGGTCTTGCCAAGTTGCCCAGGCTGGTCTTGAACCCGTGGGCTCAGGCAGTCCTCTCACCTTGGTCTCCCAAAGTGCTGGGATTACAGGTGTGAGCCACTGCACCCTGCATTTTTTTTTTTTGGTAGAGACGAGGCCTCGCTACGTTACACAGGCTGGTCTTGAACTTCTGGGCTCAAGCACTCCTTCCACCTCGCCTCCCAAAGTGCTGGGATTATAACTGTGAGCCACTGTGCCCGGCCTCATTGCAGTTCCTGCTCACTCCATTCTTTCCCCATCTTTCTCGACTGTTCCCTGCATTTTTCCATCCCCTCAGAACTTCCTGTGATTTCCTGCCTGTCACCACCAGTCTTCTCTTCCAAAGAGAAGTCCGCCTCACTGGCTGCCTCCGCCCATCCCCATCCCAACTCTTCCTCCACGGCACTTGCTGGACACAGGCCTGTGTTGCTTGGCTGGTTGCTTCCCACATGGCATGGAGACCCAGCAGCCTGGTGGTACCTTTCCTGCCTCTCTCCCCGACTGCTTATCCTTTAGGTCTCTGCAGGACTGGGCCCGGTCTGCCTTCTTTCAGGGCCCTCCACGGTCCTCGTCTTCTCCTGCCTGTTTGCTTTTCCTTTGGTTCCTGCAGCGGCTGCTCTTCCCATCCGAAATGTAGGCCTTCCCAGTGCTCTGCTCTTGGTCTTTTTTACACTTTCCCCATTATCTGTAATAATAAACAAAGAGCTGGAGAGAGGGTGCTGAGAAGGCTTTGAGGATAAAGGGAGTTCTTTGTGTTGGTTTGGTGGTATTGTTGGTTTTTTGTCTTTTTTTCCCCTAGTAACAGCATCAGGGATTCCTTAGGTCACAATAGAAAGAGCTGGAAGGAGACCAACGGACCACATGCTTTTACTATTTTGTGGACATGCCCCAAATGTTATTTATCCTCATGGTCTTTTGCTAATCCTTTTCTTCTTTAAAAAAAATTTTTATTTTAAATATGTGGGGTACAATTCAGGGATGCTAATTCTACTTTCCTGCTCTTAGCCTCCGTAGCATTCTGGTAATGCTTCTCTGAATAATCATGCATGGTGCTGTATCTTTGCCAATAGACTTAGACTGTCTTGAGATCAGGACTTATTTTACATCCTCTAAACCACTTAGCAGAGATCCTTGCATATAGTAGGTATTTAATAAATGCTTTCTGAGCAGCATCAGCTATTGGGAAGACCATGAGTTTTAGCTGTAAACAAATCCAGGTCTGATCCTGTTCCTGGCCCTGGTCCTTGTTACACTAGGATACCCAGTGAGGCCACAGCCAAGCATTTTCACAGGCTTCGCAGGATTTAGGGGAAAGCCATTTGCAAGAGTGCCCTGGTTTGCTGCGACACAGGATCCTCTGAGTGATCTTCACTTTCAACCCTGGGATTGGCCAGAACTAGGATGAGACAAAATGACCCACCAGTGTCTCCACCTGGTAAAATGACTGAGGAATTTCACTGCACTTGCCAGGGCTCTGACCCCTTTGACATAGTCCTGCCTTCGTTTGCCTTCCTGTTGTTACGAATAGTTTCTTTCCCTGCCTCCTTCCCTCCTTTGGCCCCCACCGGATACGTGTATACCAGTCCCCAAACTCTGCTGCCCCCGTGCTTCCTCTCCCGCCCTCAAAACTTCTTAGCTGTAGGACGTTCCAACACTTATCTCAAGTCTGGCAGCTCCTCAAGTGGCGTCACACAGACTCATCCTGGAGCTGCGCAGATTTGTTCTCCACCCTCCAGAATCCTTCCGGAAGAGGCTGGCCAGCCAACTAGTGACTCCTTTTGGAGTGTCCCAGGGTGTAGATTTTGTTTGTTCATTTGTCTTTGAGAGCTTTCTCTGTCAGCATTTTTAGCGCAACCACATTCTTTTAAACTACCGCCTAGCAGTCCTCAGCATGAAAGTGCTTTTGTGTGTTTCAGCTTTCTACCACTGCTAGAACATTTGAGTTGTTTTCACTTTTCACTTGAAAACAGTGTTTCAGGGAGCGTCCTTGAACAGGGCTCATTGGGCACCTATGTTTTCCTTTGTGGTTTCAGCATTCTATACCTTGCTTAAGAAGGTCTTCTCAAAGCTGAAGTTGTAAACAGATTTTTCTGTGTTTTTCATTTAGGTTTATAGTTTTGCTTTCCACATTTGTCTCCTTAAGCTAACTGGGATGTGTTTTCCCTGGGGTGAGAACTTTTTCCCTCTGTATCGGTACCTCCTGAGTAGTCTGCCCTTTCCCTGCTAGTTTGAAATACCGCCTTTATCATAAACTAAATTCCCGTAATACGTAGATTTGCTTTTGGACTTGCTGTTCTGTTTCACTAACCCATATGTCATACCTATACCTCTGTGCTCATATTGTGTGTGTATATGTGTGTATGTGTGTGTTTGTGGGTTTTTTGGGGGGGCGGGAGGCTGGAGTCTTACTCTGTTGCCCGGGCTGGAGTGCAGTGGCACGCTCACAGCCACTACAGTCTTGACCTGCTGGGCTCAGGTGATCCTTCTGCCTCAGCCTTTCAAGCAGTTGGAATTACAGGCACATGCCACCATGCCTGGCTAATTTTTTGATTTATTGTAGAGACAAGGTCTTGCCAAGTTGCCCAGGCTGATCTCAAACCCGTGGGCTCAGGCAATCCTCTCACCTCAACCTCCCAAAGTGCTGGGATTATGGGCGTGAACCACTGTACCTGGTGTTTTCATGCTTTTAAAAAACATTTTGGTAAATATATATAACAAAATTTTCTGTTGTAATCACTGTTATGTGTATAATTCAGTGGCATTAATTACATTTACAGTGTGATGCAACAGTGACCACTACTTCCAAAATTTTTCATCACCTCAAACAGAAACTCTATTCATTAAGCAGTCACCCTCCATCCCCCATCCTCTCCCATGCCCTGGTAACATCTAATCTACTTTGTCTTCATGATCGTACCTGTTGTAGATCCTCATACAAGTGAATTCATATAATATTTATCCCTCTGTGTCTGGCTTATTTTACTTAGTGCAGTGTTTGCAAGATTCATCCACAATGTTTTCAAGATTGCTTTATGCTAAAGATGGCATTTCAGATTTGCAGGGAAAGGGCAGACTCTTCTGGTGGTATCAACACAGTGGGGAAAAGATGCATCATGTATCAGAACTTAATTCCTTTTTATGGCTGAATACTACTTCGTTATATGTCTCCACCACATCTTGTTGATTCATTCATCTGTTGATGGACACTTGGGTTGTTTCCATCTTTTAGCTCTTGCGAGTAATGCTGCTGTAGTCTGTTTAACTTTTCTTTTTTGAGTTGGAGTCTCACTCCGTTGCCCAGACTGGAGTGCAGTGGCAAACTCACAGCCACCCCAGCATTGACTTGCTCAGCTTCTATGATCTTTCTGCCTCAGCCTTCCAAGTCCTCAGAACTACAGGCACACGCTACCGTGCCTGGTTAATTTTTTGACTTATTGTGGAGATGAGGTCTCGTCAAGTTACCTGGTCTGGAACCTGCGGGCTCAGGCAATCCACTTGCCTCGGTCTCCCAAAGTGCTGGATTACAGGCTGAGCCACCAAGCCCGGCCTGTTTAACTTTTTGAGGAGCCCACAACCTGTTTTCCATAGTAGCTGCAGAGGAGGTGTTTCGAGGAGGAAGAAAGTGCCTTCCTTCCCTGGGATCTGTTCTTACCCCAGTTTTGCATTTACCTCTGCATATTCCCCTTTGCCATGAGCCAAACACAGAACCTGGCATGTGGTGGTACCAGGTGAAGATTGGCTGGTCGGGTGGACAGATGATCTCCAGATCACTGGACTGTATAACAGGACAGCAAGGAGCAACATAGAGCTGTGCAAAGAGCCTGTGATATTTGATGAGTGAATCAAACGAGCGACAGACTGTTTCTTAGATGAGCTCTGAGCATCTGTCTCTTACGTAGCTCATCTGTAAATACCATTACACTCCTGCCGCATTGGGTCGTGGGGCAAGGGACCTGGCTAAAGCAACAGGCACCCACCAGGATTTAGGATTGTGGAGTCCCTGTGTGCCCCAGCACTCAGAATAGGGCCTTGCATGCCTTCACTCACACATTCAACAAGTACTACCTGAGTGCCTGCTCTGTGCCGGGCACTGTTTGGGAGACTGGGATTCAGCTGTGAATGAGAAACAAAGGCGCTGGCCTCAGTGGTCACTCAGCAGTCCAAGAGCAGGTCCCGAGAGTCCTAACTCCCTTCCCATTCTTTTGGAACCAACTCTAGGCTATGTTATTATTTTCCTGACTTTTTAAAAAACAGCAAGAACTACTGGCAGAAAGATCGTTTGCACCCTAAAGAGGCGTCTCCAGCTTCGAGGAGAAGAATGGATTGTAAATTTAAGGACAAAGTCTAGGCCAGGCACCTTGCACGTCAACCTGTTTGAAGCCCCATGTGGGGAGCCTTTTTTGCTCTTTCTTTGTGAAGGGAGGAGAGAGAGAAGACTCCCGATGCTCTCCCCACGGCCACCCCCGCCTCCAGAAAGAAAGTCATGGCCTCTGTGCCTTTTATTGCAGGAGTTCAGAAGAGACCTGTCACCAGACTCTCTGCAATACCAGATCTAACTGGAAGTGGGGCTGGGCTGACGCCTCTGCCCACTCAGGCCCCCCTGGGAAACAGTGGCCTGTGGAGCAGCGGTGGCCTACTTATCTGCTCTGGTCACTGAGCACTGCCTCCCAGGAGGGGGCTGCCACTCCAAGGTGGCCCAAGAGTTCATGGCCACTGAGCATGTATCCTGTACTGACGACTAGGCTGAGTGTGGATATTAATCATCTCATTGAATCCTCTCCACAACTCTTGATCAACTCTGGAACTTGGTCTCAGGGAGGGTAAGACCTTTGTCTTTGTCACGCAGCCATGCATGGCACAGATATAATCCTTGTCTTACCAGGACGCTAGTCAAGCCAGATCATGAGAGTAGTGAGAGGGAGGAGCAGTGAGGCTGATGGGGGCGAGAACTGGCAGGAGACTCTATACAGTAAAACCTATGATACCCACAAGGGCAGAGTTTATTGTTTACCAAAATAACTTACAATAAAGCAACCTTTTTGCAGCTCAGGAAATTCTATGGGCATTAATAGTTTCCTAAGTATTTTCCCATGTTTTTTATTTGATCCTTATCACAGCCCCTGTGAGATCAGTGTTTTTATGCCTATTTTATTAATACATACACTGAGGCTCACAGAGTAAGATGCCTCAGATTACACAACTAGTGTGTGTGTGAGGCTTGAAGTGTGTGGTCTGACAGTTGTAGGCAACAGCATTATCAAGTGCTTCATTGCCAGTGGGATTATTCCCAGAGCAGAAGTAACCCCAGCCCAGGAATCCCTCAGCTTAATAAGTTCAAAGTTGGTTTTTTCTCCAAAACTTGTGTTACCTAAATCATGTATTCTAGTGAACGTCATTGTCATATATCTGTCATTCACCAGTCCTTTCACTGGAACATGAAATAAGTTTTGCCTCCATACCATCATCATTCATTAAAGGCACTGTCACCTCTAGTGATATCAGCATATTTAGTAGGGTTAGAATTGTCCCTGTGCTCACAATTCTGGGGCCTTACTTGAAATTTGGAAGAGCTGTGTACCCTGGGCTGGACTTGAATCAGACCAGGTTTTTTCCTCAAAAGGTCGGTGGCTCAAGTAATCCCACCAGAGCTCATAACATGCAAGAAAGCACTGTGGGGATGGTGGGTAACATTGCTTGAGAAAACTTCACAGAAGATGCAAGAGTGTGTGTATGCTCACTTGTATGTCTATGTGTTTCTCTGCCAGGGAGAGAAAATCAGAAAGGGATAGGCGGCCTTGTAGGGAGAGGAATGGCTTATGCAAGGACCCTGCGCTGAAGGCTGGGCCATGTGGGCAGGAGTGATGGGGACAAGGCTGGAGGACAGCAAGCCAGAGGAAGGCCCTTGAGAGTCCCCTTGAAAGTTACGGGTAGGACCTCTGGGGGTTTTAAGGAGATGCTGACCTGCCTGTGTTTCTGAATGATTCCTGTGGCGGTGGGTGGGAAGTCCAGAGGTGAGGAGACTGCTTTCCCCAGCATCTGGTCTAGACCCCAGCCCTAGAGTCTCTGCTGAGGCCTGCTGGGGGCTCAGCCCTGGGAGGATTTTAGAGAAGGAGCAGCCCTGAGGCAGGTGTAGAGCTGTGAAAAGAGTGGGCCCCAGACTGCTTTGACCAGGGGCCAGCTGCACATGGCAGGCAGGGAGGGCTGTGGAATTCCAGCAAGTCTCACGGTGCCTGCCCTGCAGGAACCCTGCTGGATCTCTCCTCCCCGCATGTGCTTCCTCCTGCTCGGAACACCTGTATGTGTCACTTCCTCCAGGAGGATGTCCCTGACCTCCTGCGCCTTCCCCTTACATACCTGCAGGCCCTCCGAAGTGCCCTCTGGGCACCTGTATCATGTTCTAGTACAGGCCGCCTCCACATTATCCTGAAATGATCTGAGGGCTGGGACCTAACTGTGTCTCAGGAGTCACAACACTTAGCCTAGTGCCATGCATGCAGTGAACAATCAGTAAAGGTCTGCTTGACTGGACTCAGGAAGATGTCTGTAAGGACTGGATTAACATAAAGGGTCCACCAGGCCACAGGAGCAATGGAGGAGGCAGGCAGGTGTCAGGTAGGGGATGGGTGGAGGGCGACCAGACTCTAGAGGTGTCTGTGATCACCAGGTATGAGTCAGGGCTTTCCAGAGAAACAGAAAGAGAGAGTGAGAGCGAGTGAGAGGTATATTATAAGGAATCGCTCGTGTGATTATGGAGACTGAGAAGTCCCATGATCCACCATCAGCAAGCTGGAGACCCAGAAAAGTTGGTGGTAAAATTTAGTCTGAATCTGAAGGACTGACAGCTGGGGAGCCAATGCTGTGAGTCCCAGTCCAAAGCCAAGAGAAGATGACCCAGCTCAGACAGTCAGGCAGAAAAAGGGCCGAATTCTCCC
This sequence comes from Tarsius wallacei, assembly GCA_963574415.1. Lineage (NCBI taxonomy): Eukaryota > Metazoa > Chordata > Mammalia > Primates > Tarsiidae > Tarsius > Tarsius wallacei. The sequence continues at coordinate 12,576 of CAUYQG010201978.1, read as the reverse complement.
TTCTTCCACCTTTTTGTTCTGTTCAAGCCCTCAATGATTGGGTGATGCCTACACACACTGGGGAGCACAAACTACTGAGTCCACTGATTGAAGTGCTAATCTCATCCAGAAACACCCTCACAGACGTATCTAAAAATAATGTTTAACCAGATAGCTAGGCACCTAGTGGCCCAGTCAACTTGATACAGAGAAGTAACTGTCACACCTGGATAGGTGCATTCAGAGTCAGCTGATAGCAGGAGCATCCCCTGTGAGCTTTACTGGGAGCGTCCATTTGCATTAACTCTTTACACTCCTCAAGAGTGGGTATCACCCTTTTAGGAGAAAAAACTCAGCATTCACACCTAACCAGACACAAAGCTTCTTCCACAGCTAAACTTGGCAGGGATTTGGTTGTGAGTACATCTTTCTGTAATTCTACCTCTTTTCCACCTCAGTCTTCCTGTGGCTTTAACCTTCACACTCTTTACTACTCTAACATACTGTTTTAAATGATTATTACTGGCAGTAATAATTAACATATATGGTGCTTTAATAATAACAGTAACTCTATGTAACCCTAGGTATACCAGGCAGCTTTTTAAGTGCTTTCCATAGATTCACTCATTCTGTTTCAAAACAGCCCTAAGAGGTATATTATTAGCCTTGCTTTATAGAAGGAGAAACTGAGGTGCAAAGAGGTTGAGTGATTTGCCCAAAGGTTGGTGGTAAAATTTAGTCACATGTAGAGTAAGTGGTTTTTTGTTTGTTTGTTTTTGAGCTGGAGTCTCATTCTGTCGCCCAGGCTGGGGTATAGTGGCACGCTCACGACCACCGCAGCCTCGACCTGCTGGCCTCAGGTGATCCTTCTTCTCAGCCTTCCAAGTAGCCAGAACTACAGGTGCATGCTACCATGCCTGGCTAATTTTTTGATTTATTGTAGAGATGAGGTCTCACCAAGTTGCCCAGGCTGATCTTGAACTCATGGACTTAGGCAATCCTCTCACCTCGGCCTCCCATGTGCTGGGATTATAGGTGTGAGCCACCGTGCCCGGCCTCAGAGTAAGTGTTAGAGCCTGGGTTCCAGCCCAGAGTCTCCTCTGACTTTCACAGGGACCTGCCCTAGGCCACGTAGCAAAGAAATGCTGGAGGTGGGACTTGAACTTGGGATTCTGATGTTAAAACCTCTGCATTCAGCATCCCTCCTCTGCCTTCGGAATCTTGGGGTGTTTTTACTGCATCAAGGGTCCTTGAAGACCCTCTCACCCTCCCCCTTTCCCATACACAGGGTCGTCCCAGGTGTCCCTCCCCTGTCCACCTGTATGGGCAGCTGCTGCCTGCTAAATGGCTTTTGTACAGCACCCATGTTGTGATTCTTGAAAAGAAATGTGTGGGATGAATAAGCACCTAAAATAACCCAGGATCAATTTTTTGGTGGGGGAGGGGGCTGTGTTTTCCTTTCTCTTCCCTTTGTTCCCTCCCTCTGCCCCCAAGGCCCATAAATTGCTGCTGGTTGACAGCTGGGCCAGGCTGGCTTCCTGTAAGCTGTAATAACATGGAATTAGCCTGGCTGCCACCCTCTCCAGGGCGGGGATGCCAGCGCTGGGTCACTGGGCGGCTCTGAGCTGGTACTTCTTGCCCTCAGCCTGGTCCACAGTTCTGAGACACATCTTTGCTTCAGAGATAACTGGGTAGAACTGGGTTACCGGACTTGTCCTTTTGGGGCAGGGGAAAAACCTCTTTGAGTACAGCTTTTCCAGTGGCTTCTGGGCCGGGCCATTTGAGGGTGCCCAAAATTGCTACCTACAGGGATGAGCCAGGCAGGGGCAGAGAGCTCTGACAGCTTGGGCCCCTGAGGCAAGGTTTCCAGGCTGTCTGCTGACTCGGGGACTTGGCTGAGTGGCTCCCATCTGTCTCGGTGGCTCTGATAGGCCCCCTGGCCCCTATTAGCTACCCACAGCCTGCCTGGAGAGGCTTTAGAAATCCAGTAGATCTTTGCTGCCCAGAACCCGCCAGCTAAAAGCAGCATCCTAAAAACAGGCCAGTGTTCTTACTCAGGGGTTCTGCCTTGCAGAATGGAGATGTTCTGGGCTGTGCTAGGCATTTCCCTGCAGCTCAGCCATGCTTAAAGTCACCCTGTGATGTCAAATGTGTGGAAAGGTCCCATGGACACCATAGGGGGAATGGCAGTAAAGAGGGAAAATACATCCACCAGGGGGCAAAGGCTAACACAGAGCCTTTGGCCAAAGGATAGAAAATTCCAGGTGGGAGCTCAGAAATCCCCAGTGTAGGAGAAGCAGTAAGGGAAGTGCCACGCTTCCTTGTCTCCTGCACTCCTTGGCTTCAGCCAAGACCTGGGCAGGGGATCCTGAGTCTTGGCTGTGCTTTGTCAGTTGTTCCCAGCCTTGGCTGCACATGACAGTCCCCTGGGGGAGCATTAAAGTTCTAATGCCCGGCTGTCTCCAGATCCATTACATCAGAATCCCTGGGGTGGAGCACAGGCTTCCCCGGTGATTGCAGTGTGCAGCTAGGGTGGAGAACCACAGCTAGCACCCTTTGTCTTGTGCCTTAATTTCTTTTTTTTTTTTCTGAGTGGAGTCTCACTCCGTCACCCAGGCTGGAGTGTAGTGGCATGCTCACGGCCACCGCAGCCTTGACCTGCTGGGCTCCGGCGATCCTTCCGCTTCAGCCTTCCAAGTGGCCAGAACTACAGGCCCGTGCTACCATGCCCTGCTAATTTTTAAATTTATTGTGGAGATGAAGTCTCAGCAAGTTGCCCAGACTGGTCTCGAACTCCTGGGCTCAGGCAGTCCACTCGCCTCAGCCTCCCAAGTGCTGGGATTACAGGCTTGAGCCACCGTACCCGGCTAGCTCCATAGAAGGAAGGTTCTTGAAAAATAATGTTCAGTGCTGTTGCAGCTACTGCTCCCAATGACAATGTAGGCCACACTCGAAGGACTGTAAGTGTTGACAAAGTGCTTTTCTGTGATTTCATTTTTAAATTTCCTTAAAAATCCTGAAGGGAAAGGATCAGTTTGAACGCTGTGCTTAAGGTCCAAAAGGGATTAAAAACAAAAGTTCTCCATAACCCATAGCCCGTAAGCCGATCCAGCTTCTAAGAGTTGAACTGCTTTCATCTGGGCCTGGCCCGAGTTGGGTTCTCATCCTGGTGACTGAAGGAGCCCCTGTACCACAGATGACTCACAGATTTGGTCTCTGGACCTCACCTGCCCAAGCTACAGAGTGTCTGTTGTATCTCCTTCTGCAGGTGGTAAGCCAGCAACGCAGACTTTTGTAGTTAAAACCGAGCTTTTCTTCCCCCACCATCCTGGCAGACAGGGCCCTCGTCCTGATTCCTCTTGGTGGCCCTGTGTCCTCCCTGTCCCGGTCAGCCCCTTGGTCAGGCTGACTGTGCTCCTCCTTCCTTCCTAAACCATGTCTCATCTCCCCCTTGTTTCCTTCTTGAAGCCTTGGATTCAGGCTCTTGCCTCCTGGCTCACCTCTGCAGCCCCTAATTACAGCTCCTCTCGAGAGCCAGAGAATCTGCAGGCTGGAGTCATCCTCCAAGGCTTGGCTTCTGGAACTGCTCTCCGGAGCTGCTCCAAACAGCCTCTGCTATAGCTCCAGTAGCCAAGAGGCACCCAGTGTTGCTTTACTCTGGAGTCTGTCTTTGGCTGGCTGGCTGGCTGGCATGCCCCTTCCTGCACAGTAGCCTGTGCTGTCTCTCTCTGTTACCAGTGTTGTCAGAGTCTGTGGTGGGGCCTGTGTGTTCTAGCTGAAACTCCTTTCCCGGCTAGAATGGCCTCGCCCTGTCCATGCAGATGCTCAACAGAGCTGGCTGGTTCTGCTTCCAGCATAGAGTGCACATGGCTCATACCATTTCTCATCCTGATCACACTGCCACTGTGTTCAGCCCTGCTGCCCAGCCTCTCTGAGCATGCTGCACTGATCTTGCCCTTCACAGCTCCAGCCACATGTACAAGTGTGTGGCACCCTCTAAATGGTGGTCTAAGGCCATCCATGTCCCTGCAGGCCAGCCAGCGACCACCAGGACCAGCAGGGCCTCGAAGCTGCCCTCCATGCCCTGGCCCACCTCATCCTCCTGAGTTGCCTGAGAACTCTGGTAGCATTTCTCTTGGTCTGAAGCTGTTGTCTGCCCACTCACTCACCCTTTCAGGAATCCCTTCCTCTGAAGGGGGACACATTTCTGTGACGGCTTAGCAGCTGCAACAGTTAAAGTCCCAAAGGCAGGACTGGAACCAGAATCCTAGATTTCAAGATTCACAGATGATAAAACCGAGGCTAAGTCACATGGCCTCATGCTCACTTTTTGTGGTACCAGAGTTGGCGGGGCACTCAGGACCTCTCAGCCCTTCCTCCTAGGAGACCCCTGGTCCTTGCCCTCCCCTTTCCTTACTGGGTACCCTTCCAGCGCTTTATGGAGTGGGCTGCACCCCTGGGCCCCCTGGACTTATCCAGGTCCTGGAGGGGGCCGATGATTGCAAAGCACTTGATCTTTTCTGGCTCTAAGTGGCACTTCAGGCCTCATCTCATTACTCATTTATGCCACAGCTCTTGGGATTCCCCAGGGGCAGCTCTGACATCCCCGGCTGCTGCCCAGAGAGTGAGGTCCCTGCCCTGATGGCCTTACTCCTAAAAGGGCTGCAGACAGTCCCTGAAAGTAATCTGAGCCCTTGCTCTGCCAAGTTGACCCCTGAGGAAGGTGGGCCATGGATATGGGGGGACAGCACAGAATATGATGGCAGATGACTGGTAGTAGTTACTACCTGTGAGGCTGTGGGTCACTACCTTCTCTGTGGCTCAGCATCCACATCTGTGAGTGTTGTTGCAGCAATCAGACAGTATCACCGCATAGGCAGTGCATCTGGCCTGGTCACAGGCGCCTTAATCCTGTGGACCTTGCGGTCAGCAAAGCACTACACGGATGTCTCTTAGAGTTAGTGCAGGCCCTATAACAGTCATTGTGTTCATATTCCAGTCACCAGGTCTTTACTGAGCAGCTCTTTTGGGGATTTGGGTGGCACTGTGCTCAGTGCTCATATTGGACATTTATGGAGACTGCCACCCATGCTCCTGTTTGGTCCTTCATGGGACCCGCGACACATGTGTGGCTGGCCTAGGCGAGGAGGCGTGCTCATGACTGGTCAGCGGGTAGTGAGGGTGCCTGGCTGTGGTGTCAGCTTAGGACTCTGATCGGATGAGTGAAGCTACTGATGACTTGTCCCCTCAGGACCACAAAGGGTGAGGCTTCTGAGGACAGCCATGGCAACTCAGAAGCATGGTCCCACAGAGATCTGGGGTTTCCTCAGCAGAAATGTCAGGGTGGGGAACTGTGTGCCACCAAACGCCCTGGTTGGCCTGGGACTTACTCAAGATAATTGCTCAGTTTTATATTTCCTTGTCACTATGTCACCAGCACCGGGATATTTCTGAGAGGTTCCTATGAAATGGATTTTCACACTGAAGAAAAAATAACTAGGATTCCATATAAAACCAGAGGTATGCTCCAGGAGGTTGAGAGAGACTTCCCAGTAGTTCCATCTGAACGATTTTAGTTAAGAAAATAGATAGTTGAGACAGAAGCCGAACCTGTTTGTAACCTACAGCAGCACTATAGAAGGAAATGTTAGTCTCCTCTTCTTTCTAGCACTTTTTTTCTTTTTTGAAATGGGGGTCTCACTCTGTTGTCCAGTTTGAAATGCAGTGGTATGATCATAGTTCACTGCAGCCTCAAACTCCTGGGCTCGAGTGCTCCTCCTGCCTCAACCTCCCTAAGCAGCTTGGACTACAGGCACATGCCACTGTACCTAGCTAATTTTTTTTTTTTTTTTTTTTGAGTCGAAGTCTCACTCTGTCGCCCAGACTGGAATGCAGTGACACGCTCCCAGCCACCGCAGCCTCAGACCTGCTGGACTCCAGCGATCCTTCTGCCTCAGCCTTCCGAGTAGCTAGAACTACAGGTGCGCGCTACCACGCCCGGCTAATTTTTGATTTATTGTAGAGATGAGGTCTCGCCAAGTTGCCCAGGCGGGTCTCGAACCCGCGGGCTCAGGCAATCCACTCACCTCGGCCTCCCAAGGTGCGGGATGACAGGCTGAGCCACTGAACCTGGCTCCTAGCTAATTTTTAATACATTTTTATTTATAGAGCCAGGATCTTGCTTTGTTGCCCAGGCCGGTCTCCAACTCCTGGCATCGGGTGATCCTCCCGTCTTGGCCTCCCAAAGCATTGGGATTATAGGCGTAAGCCACTATGCTCAGTCTCTAGCATTTTCTTAACTGTGGGGTTTTCAATTTGCATCCTCTACCTCTTTGCCTGTTCCTCCTCGGATGTAGGATTTTCTCAGTCTGCAGCTTCCTGACTAAGCTGTAATATTTTTTTCCCTGCTTGGTGGTGTTTTTTGGGGTTTTTTTTTGAGTTGGAGTCTTACTTTGTCACCTAGGCTGGAGTGCAGTTGTGGCTCATGGCCACCGCAGTCCTGACCTGCTGGGCTCAGGTGATCCTTCCACTTCAGCCTTCCAAGTAACTGGAACCAGAGGCGCGCACCACCACTCCTGGCTATTTTTTTGATTTGTTGTGGAGACCAGGTCTTGCCATATTGCCTAGGCTGGTCTCGATTGAACCCATGAGCTCAAGCAATCCTCTCGCCTCCGCCTCCCAAAGTGCATGAGCCATCGCACCTGGCTCCTACCTGGTGTTTCATAGTCAATATTTATTTGATTGATTGAATCAGAGTCTTACTCTGTCACTCAGGCTGGAGTGTAATGGCACACTCGTGGCCTCAGTCTCAACCGCAGTCTCAGCTGGGCTCAGACGATCCTTCCATCTCAGCTTTCCAAGTAGCTGGAACTATAGGTGTGATTTTTTGATTTATTGTAGAAATGGGGTCTTGCCAAGTTGCCCAGGCTGGTGTCAAACTCTTGGACTCAGGCAGTCCTCTCACCTGTGCCTTCCAAAGTGCTGGGATTACAGACGTGAGCCACCACATCTAGCCGGTCAATATTTATTTTAAATTCAGTTTCAGAATTTGGGATCCCTGGAACAATGCCAGCTATCTCTAAAATATAGGCTTATTTAGTGTGTTTGTGATTAAAACTGCTCAGGGGAGATGTTTAAACTATACATAGGGGTGGCTTCTTAGGGCACGTCCTTGCACACCCACAGTGGATGAGTCTATAATACAGCAGGGAATGAAGTCCCAAAGGCCAACCAGCAGGCCCTACATTGGAATCACAGGTTCTCCGGACCTGGCTCTGGGAATTTATACAGATCACTTAGGGAGAGGAGGTGAAGATGGCTGGACTCAGTGTACTCACAGTTAATTCACAGGTTTTTAGAATGAAGAAAACCCTTCAGTAAAAATTTGCACTCACAATAATACAGTTTAAATTGCCTGCCGGCCCTGGGGAAGGCAGGTATCTCACAGGCAGTATGAACTCAGAGTAGAGGCCGGGAGTGGGGGCCCTGGAATTAACTGCGTTCAACCCTAGCTCCCTTGCTTATTAGCTGTGGGCCCTGCATAAGTCACTTCACCTCTCTGGGCCTGTTTCCTTATCTGTCAGATAGGGATAATAACATTAATACTATTAGGGTTGTTGTGGGGACAAAAAGAAACAGAGCTTGTAAAGCACTTGTCATAGTGTCTGGTGCTGTGGTAAGAACTCCATTATTCCAGCGGGGCACAAGTGTCCCCTCTCCCTCCAGCAGTACCCATTGTCCCAGTTGCTGAGTGCTACTGTCCCTTTCATGTATTCTGAGATAAGTTCCAGGTCTAGGACTCTTGCGTTTCCTGAGGGTTTTTTTCGATTTCTTTTCTTTTTAATCACTTAAGTGTAATCATGCCCAAGAAAGAAACACAGCAGAAAACTTTTCTCACTGGAGTAAAAGTGAAGGTTCTTGGGCTTGTTGAAAAAGGCTGCCTTCTGCCTAAGGCGGACCCGGTGGGTATACTCTGTGCCCGAGACGCCAGGATCACAGGCCCTGCTGGCCGCTCACCCTGCCCGTGGGGAGATGAAGGATCGAATTACTCTGCTAGTGTGGGGGCTTGTGTCCTCTGCTGCTCAGTTGGGCACAGTCTGTGGTTCTTGTTCCTTCCCCCACTCCCAAGTCTATTTATTTGCTTTCCTTTTAATCAAAACGACTACTATTATTTTGGCTTTTTATTCTTTTTTCTTTTTGCGTTGAAGTCTCTCTCTCCCAGGCTGGAGTGCAGTGGCACACTCATGGCCACTCAGCGTTGATCTGCTGGGATTCAGTGATCCTTCCGCCTCAGCCTTCCAAGGAGCCGAAACTACAGGCGTGCGCTACCATACCCAGCTAATTTTTTGATTTCTTGTAGAGATGAGGGCTCGCCAAGTTGCCCGGGCTGGTCCCGAACCCACAGTCTCAGGCAATCCACTCACCTCAGCCTCCCAAAGTGTTGAGACTACAGGCTGAGCCACCGAGCCTGGTCTATTCTTCTTTCTCATGTTTAAGCTTTTAAAATTGTCTAGAAATTTTCAGGAACTAGCCACCAAGTAAGCCGAGAGGCGAATGAGTTGAGTCAGGCCTGGACCCAGCCTCCCACTGTGCTGATTGCTTTATGCACATTGGTTTGCTTAATTCTCACATCCACCCTGGGAGGTATAATGTTTATTAGCCTATTTTTCAGGTAGGAAAACTGAAATTCAGTGAGGCTAAGGAATTTGCCCATATTTGGAAAGAAATGGAGTCAGAATCCTGCTTGAGATCTACGTTTTCTTCTTTTAATAGTCATTGTTTTTTGTAAGTAATAACATTTCTTTCCATTCTCCTTATAAAAATACAAACGTAGCTGGGCTCGGTGGCTCAGCCTGTCATCCCAGCACTTTGGGAGGCCGAGGTGAGTGGATTGCCTGAGCCTGTGGGTTCTAGACCAGCCCGGGCAACTTGGTGAGACCTTGTCTCTAAAATAAATAAATAAAAAATTAGGCAGGCATGTTAGCATGTGCCTGTAGTTCCGGTACTCGGAAGGCTGAGGTGGAAGGAGCGCTGGAGCCCAGTGGGTCAATGCTGGGGTGGCTGTGAGTGTTCCACTGCACTCCAGCCTGGGTGACGGAGTGAGACTCCAGCCAAATAAATAAATAAATAAATATGAAAACATTACAGGCAAAGTTACAGATAATTTGAACTGCCCCTCCACATCTCACTGGCTTCTCAGGTCTCAGTCGTATACTCTTTGAGAATACCTGCAAAATAGATGTTGTAATAATACCTGTTCTAGCTATGCCGTACCTGACTTTTTAAGAGTTAAATGAGATAATGGACCAACATCTCAATTATTTTTTGTAAGCATTACATCCCTCTGACTATGCTTATTGTTAGGCAGTAGCATAGTTACAGATGTTACAAAACACCCGTCTGCAGGGAATGTTATTTGGCTTAAACATTATTACGAGGAATTGAGAATTGATGGACTTTCACACCTCTGAAGGACTCTGTAAGGCCCTGCCCCAGCTTGTCAGTGAGAATCGATGTGGTATTTGTAGGGCTAGGCTGCAGAATCCCAATTCACCAGTAGGTGTCAGCCTCTACCAATACGCATCCCCTGCACCTCTGTAAGGAGACTGTCGAGGAACTGGGAGCCTTCTGCATCCATTCTGTACTTTTTAGTTGATGTTAAAAGTGGAGCATGATTGGGTGTGGAATGCGGGCTGAAGAGAGTCCTGGGGCAGGGCGCTGAGGATGAAAAGGCCAGCATGGCCAAACCAAGACCCGAGTTTGCTCAGGTGAGCAGGGAGTCGGGGGCATAGAACATCCCATCTGAAGAGCACTCCCGAGTGATTAGCTATGTCTGGATGGGTCAGGGATGGCCTCACAGGGGAGGTGATACTTGAGATGGGTCCTGAAGAATGAGAAAGAATCTTCCTAGCAGAGAAAGTAGAAGAGCATGCCGGGACCATCCTGAGCACAGGTGAGACGTTTGGTGGAGTGGGAGGATGAAAGAAGGTAAACTAGAAGGGAGGGAGATGAGGCCATAACGTTAAGGACTTGGAGGCAAGGAGGCCAGTTAGGAGGCCATTATTGACCTTAGCTCTTAGCTAGCGCAGGAGCAGTCGGTATTGGGAAGGGAGACACAGGCGGGAAGCTAATTGCAAGGAAGAGCTGCTGGGCCTGATTCGATGAGGTGGGAGTGGGGTGTCGTCAGAGGAATTAAGTCTGACTTTGGAGTTTCTAGCAGGAGAAGCTCAGTGGAAGTGGGACTGTTAGTTGAGACAGAAAACACGGCAAAGAAGCAGGTTGTGGAAATAGAGGGAAAAGAAAAATGTACATTCGGACTTGTTGAGGTATGAGATGCTGTGAGACCAAGAACCCCCAGGTGCAGACATCCAGTACACAGTTGGATACAATGGCCTGGAGGTGATGAAGAAAGGACACAGTAACAGCCTGAGGTCTACAGCATCCTTGTTTCTGGACCTGCTGTTCTTCTTGCTGTCCGTGTATTCAAAAGAGGCTTCCCCAACTCTGCCAGGCGGCCCAAAGCCTCATGGTGATCACGCTTATTTCAGATTGTTTCTCAGCTAGATATGTCTCTTGTTAATGGCTGCATCACGGCAGAACTATGTTGGAAGGGGGAGCGTCCAGGCAAGCCCCTCCTCATCACCTCTTCTCAAAATCTGGACCTGTTTGCCCAGAGGAGTGGTAAGGAAAGCCAGGCACCCAAAGATGGTTGTGTGCTGGGTGAGCCTAGCAGGGTGATAGGTAGTCACAGCAGAGAAACCCAGCCATTTCTTAAGAAACTGTTTGCTGGCTTTGTGTGTGTGTATGTGTGTGTGTGTGTGTGTGTGTGTGTGTGTGTGTGTGTGTGTGTGTTGTATATACATCCTTACATGTAGAAGCTTGCTTACTTGCCAGGGGCTGCTGGCAGGACACCTTCTAAATGGAGCAGGGAAGTAGGCCTGCTCCTGGCTGGCTTCTTCGGATGTCACATGGGCAGCTCCTGGGAGGCCTATGGAGGGGGCAGCTCTGAGAAGGCATCTGTATGGTGCTGTGACACCAGGAGCCACTGACCTTTGGGCACTATAATCATTTCCAGTGGCAGCTGTAACAGATTACCAAAAACTTGGTGGCTAAAACAACAGAAATGTATCCACTTACAGTTCTGGAGGCTGGAAGTCTGAAATCAGTGTCGCTGAGCCAAAATCAAAGGTGTTGACAGGGCTGTGCTCCCTCCTCAGGCTCTAGGGGAGAATCCATCCCTTGCTCTTCAAGCTTCTGGTGCCTGCCAGCATTCCTTGGCTTATGGCCACATCACTCCTATCTCTGCCTCTCTGGTACACGGCCTCACCTCCTCTGTGTATGTCAAGTCTCTCTCTTATAAGGACATATGTGATTGCATTTCGGGCTACACAGATAATCCAAGACCTTCTTCCTGTTTCAGGATCCATAACTTAATCACATCGGCAAAGTCTTTGCCATATAAGATAGCACTTTCGGGTTCCAGGGATTGGGACTTGATATCTTTGGAAGCATTATTCAGCCGACTACAGGTAGGTTCTGGGAAGGTACTTTTGTTTGACCCTCACCATTCACCTGGATGGTGGGTGTCGCCATCCTCATTTTAGAGATGAGAAAATAGGCAAGGTGCCAGGATCCATTGGGAGACCTTGACTTATGGATCAACCCCAGGCCTGAGGGCTCCTCACATTTTTAAAAAACATATCCTTTTTTTTTTTGTAAAAGAAAAAATTGTAGGTCCATTTAATCAAGCAGCTATCCTCAAACTCATTTCAGCATTGGGTGGCTCCTGCCAGTTCACGTAACCGATATCCCTCTGGTGTCAGTCTCTGGAGATGAGGAAGCAGGGGCACGTGCTGCCTTTGGGTTCACTGTCATGAGCACGGGTAGGGGGAAGAGAGCATGGGAGCCCAGCATGCCAGAACAGACTGGAACGGCCTTCCTGACTTCCCTGGCTGGGGCACAGCATGTGCAGAGCTGGGCTTGCTCGGGGCGGTCCCAGGATGGGGAGACAACTCGGCAAGTCAGTCTGTGGTCCAGACTCAGGGTGAGAGAGTTCTGGGCCCAGCAATCCCTCACCTGAAGCTGAGGGGCCCTGAATAGTCACCAGGAAGAGCCACACAGTAAAAATCACCACCTCTACGAGAGTCCCTTCCGTCCCTGTACTCTGGCTCTGATGTCATGGTGTTCTCACATCCCCCTAGAAGGCAGCAGAGAAGGAGTCCCAGTTTCCCTGGGATCTGAAGGAGAGGAACTGTGCTAGTCTGCCCAGCATGCCTTAGGGCCAGGATGGGATACTTGCAGCGGCCCGTTTCACGTGAGGGCAGAGTGGCCAGAGTGGCTGTGGTTGGCTCCCATCATCTCCCATTTTAAAAGCCAACTGCGGGGCTGCCCCAAGGCAGCATGGGAAGCCTTTGGGGGCTTGCCCTGATGGAGGTCTCCCCTGTTCCCCAAGCCCCTGGCAGGTGTGTGACCCGGGGCAAAACCCTCCAGTCCTCAGTTTCTCTGTGTAAAGTGGGGTGGGTGTAAGTGGGCTCTCAGGTCCCTGCTGACTCTGCTGCACCCACAGCCTTACTGCTCATGCGATTTTGGGGGATGTAC
>CAUYQG010201976.1:0-12491 GCA_963574415.1 Tarsius wallacei | reverse complement strand
CTTTGATACTTCCAATCAGTGTGGCTGAACTTTCTTTGTACTGATGGCTAGGTAGCATTGCTTGCTGTTTCACTGCTGAGCTTTCTGTACTCTTCTTTGAATGCACTTGTAACTTGTAGACTCGTTTTTTTTTTTTTTTTTTGAGTAGGGTTCTCACTCTGTCGCCCAGGCTGGAGGGCAGTGGTATGCTCACAGCCACCGCAGCCTCGACCTGCTGGGCTCAGGCGTCCTTCCGCCTCAGCCTTCCAAGTAGCTGGAATACAGATGCACGCCACCACGCCCAGCTAGTTTTTGTGATTTATTGTAGAGACGAAGTCTCACCAACTTGCCCAGGCTGGTCTCGAACCACCGGGCTCAGGCAATCCTCTCGCCTCGGCCTCCCAAAGTGCCGGGATTACAGGCTGGGCCACCGTGCTGGCCCAAAGTGATAACTAACATTCCTCCCCCTGTAATTGACCTGGAACTTACTGTCTTCTAAACCTCCTGGCCTCATCCACCACATTCCCCACAAACCTTGAGGTGTCTTCTTGGATCAGTCAGTTCCTCAGAATCCAAACTTCAGCGCGCAGCTGAATTTCTTCCTGCTGGCTCCTGAAGAAACTTCAGGAACAAAGCCGCGACTCCCAGGCCACGTGCGCACGTGGGGAAGGCGGTGCCGAGAGGAGTGCGCCTGCGCCCTGGGCGAGCGAGAGGAGGAGCAAGGCACCCCAGGGGCGTGGACTATGTGGGAACGGCTTCCATAGATTCCTAAAGTGTGGGGTGGCGATCTGTGTGTTCAGTGCATACTCCATTTACACATAGTAGGCCTTCAACAAAACAGTCATTTGGGGATGACTAAATAATTTATCTCAGAAGGACTTGGGGCCAGCACGGTAGCTCATGCCTGTAATCCAGCACTTTGGGAGGTCAAAGGGGGAGGATTGCTTGAGCCCAGGAGTTCAAGACCAGCCTGGACAACATAGCAGACCTTGTCTTTACAAAAAATCAGTTGTCATGGTGGTGTGCGCCTGTAGTCCCAGCTACTTGGGAGGCTGAGACAGGTGATCTCCTGAGCCCAGGAGGTTGAGGCTGCAGTGAGCCATGATCGCGCCACTGTACTCCGGCCTGAGCAACACCAAAGACTTGAAAGTTTTGGGAGGACGTTGTTGATTCCTAGGGGAATGGCCAAATCCCTTAGCTAAAGCTTGAGCTTAGAACTAGCAATCACATCCACATTTCAGGGATCTGAAGCATCAAGGTTGTTTAAAGACACCTTGCATTCAGAAAATGTAAATTCTACTTTATAGCATAGTTTATGAAAGCCTGATTCAAGGGCTGTGTAGATTACAGAAGCCATAACTTCCAGGCCAGTCACTCAGAGATAAATGAAAGTTCAAAATTTATTTCTCATTTTCTTCATTGACCATTATCTCTTTTTTTAAACTTAAGAATTAGGGTACCCAGCAATTGTATGCCTAGGAATTTACACCCAAGGGGCATGTACAAGAATTTCAGAGCAACACTTTTAATAATAGCCAAAATACTAGAAACAACTGAAATATCAATCAACAAAAATTGTGGCATATCCACCCACTGGAATATTTATTTATTTATGTATTTTTAATTTTAAAATTGTAGGGTACAATTCAGGGTTAGGAATACAAATATTCATTGTGCAGGTACCCTTGTTGACAAGGTGTGTGCCCCCCTTCTCCAGACAGATTCCCACTACTGCCAGTCCCACCTCCCTGCTCCACTACACCCCACAGTTTCCCGCTACTGTCAATCCTTTTCTTATAGTATTACAAAAGTTGTTCAAGGTCCACTTATGAGTGAGTACATGTGATACTCAGTTCTTTGTTTCTGTGAAAGATTACTCAGTATTATAGACTCTAATTCCATCCGGGTTGCTGCGAAGTTCATGATTTTGTTCTTCTTTATGGCTGCGTAATATTCCACTGTGTATATATACCACATTTTTTTTATCCAGTCCCCTTTTGATGGGAAGCACGGTTGGTTCCATGTTCTTGCTAGTGTGAACAATGCTGCAGTAAACATACATGTGTAGGTGTCTTTTGTATAGAGTAATTTGAGTTCTTCCGGGTATATTTCCAGTAGGGGGGTTGTGGGTCATATGGAAGGTCAATTTTTAGAACTTAGGAATCGCCACTGTTTTCCACAGAGGCTGTACTAGTTTACACTCCCACCAACAGTGTAGAAGTGTTCCCTTTTTGCCACATCCTCTCCAGCATCTGTTCTTTTTGAGTTATTGATGATGACCATTCTGACTGGAGTTAGGTGGTATCTCAGTGTAGTTTTAATTTGCATTTCTTTGATGACTAGTGAGGCTGAACATTTTTTCATTATCTGTGAGTTTGTCTTCTTTTGAGAACTGTCTATTCATATCTTTTGCTCACTTTGTAATGGGGCTGTTTGTTTTTTTCTTTTCAGCACATTTGAGTTCCTTGTAGATCCTAGATGTTAGACCTTTGTCAGACATATCATTGGCAAATATTTTTTCCCAGTCTGTGGGCTGTCTCCCTGCTCTCTTGATGGTTTCTTTGGCTTTGCAGAAGCCTGGAATAGTTAACAGCTATGGAAACAGAATAAACTACAATTATATGCAACAACGTGCATTGATTTTCCAAACAATATTGTGAGGAAAAAGCCAGACAGAAAATAATGCATATTGTGAATTTTCATTTATATACAGTTTTAAAATAGGCAAAATGGCTAAGCCTGTAATCCCAGCACTTTGGGAAGCCGAGGCTAGTGGATTGCCTGAGCCTGCGGACTCAAGACCAGCCCTGGCAACTTGTGGAGACCCCGTATCTACAAAAAATAAAAACTATGCCAGTTGTGGTAGTACATGCCTGTAGTTCCGGCTACTTGGAAGGCTGAGGCAGAAGGATTGCCAGAGCCCAGCAGGTCTACGTTGGGGTGGCCGTGAGCTTGCCACCGCATTCCAGCCTGGGCAATGGAGTGAGACTCCAACTCAAAAAAAAAAAAAAAAATCGAAAAGAAACAAAACCCACAATAATATGCCATTTATTTTCTAAAAAATAACTTTTTAATCCCTCACTGTCTTCTTAGATTTAGTTTATTTATTTACTTAATTATTTGAATTGGGGTCTCTGTCAACCAGGCTGAAGTGGAGTGACACCATCATGGCTCACCACAGCCTCAACTTCCTGGGCTCATGCCATCCTTCTGCCTCAGCCTCCTGAATAGCTAGAACTACAGGATACAGGTGCACACCACCACACCCCATTTATTTATTTATTTATTTATTTATTTAGTGGAGAGGGGGTTTTGCTATATTGCCCAGGCTGGTCTCAAACTCCTGGGCTCAAGTGATCCTCCTGCCTTGGGCTCTCAAAAATACTGGGATTATTGGCATGAGCTACCACACTAGCTGCTTTATTTTTTTATTGCCTTCTTGAATCAATTGGTTATTTTATGTTCATCTTCTTTTTAATTCTTTTCTTGAGTTGATTGGTTAATTCATGTTTGTTTTTCATTTCATTTCTTAAAAAAGGAAACATTTTTAAGACTGTGGCTCTGTCTCTGATGTCATACATTGGCTTCATTCAATAAGTTTTCATAAGTAGTATCTTCATTATTGTTTTTAAAAAATAATTTGTGTCTGCACTTTTAATTTATTATTTTTCTTGAATTATTTTGGAAAGGACTTTTTAATTTCCATGCTATTTAGAAAGTTGTTTTCTCTCATTCTTATCTCTTAGTTTATGAGGGGGGACCCCCAAAACCCAGAATTTATTTATAAAAGAATGTGTATTTATTCTTACATGTTTAAACTTTAGTCACCTTCAACGTACTCTCCATTTGATGCAATACACTGATTGGAGTACTTTTTCCTCTGCTCAAGACAGTTTTTGAACTTGTCAATTTTGATACCTTTTAGTGCTTCTGCCATTTTTTGATTCTTCTCTTTCACATCAGTAAAACCTTTCTTTTTAAGGACATTCTTCATCCTGGGAAGTTACTTGGGGCAAGATGGGGTGAAAAGGGAGGGTGGGTCATGGAGGTCATGCTGTTTGTGGTCAAAAACTTCAGTGCTGTGTGGGCAGCTGTGCTCATAAATCACTTATCATGAAATGGGCAAACACATTGATAGAATCTCAAAAAAAAAAAAATTCACTGAAGCTGAATTCAGTCTCTCACAACAACACGAGCTGGTACACTGATGCTGATGGCTTCCTAGAACACTTACCTAGCAGAAGAAGTCTGTACTACAAGGGGCCCATCCTCCAAAAGATGATTCTGGTTTTTTGGGGTCTCCCTTTGTAACATGGTCACAAAGTGTCATCTTGTGAGATTTTGTTTTGGGGTATTTATTGAGGGTTTTTTATGTGGCCTAAGATGTGCTAATGTTTATAAAGTTTCCATTGCTGCCTTCTCTAACACATAAAGTTTAGCATATACACATTATATCTGTCTTCTTTGATCGTATTATTCAGGTCATTCAGATATTAATATTTTGGTATACTAAGTAGTATTTTTGTCTTTTGATATTTCCAAGACTTAGAAAAATGTTTAGTCCATTTCTCCTCAAATTTGTGGTCACTTTTTCTTCATATATGTAGAACTATGTTATTTAGTACGTATCTTTATGAACATTATATTTTTGTGTATATTGGATTTTTTATTAAAATAAGATGAATCTCTTTATTAATTTAAACTTTTTTCCTCTGTTGAAGTCTACTTTAACTGATATTATTATTATTATTCCCTTCTTTCTGTTTGCATTTGCTTTTTGTTTCTTTGCCCAACCATTTGCTTTTAACTTTTCTGTGCCATTTGTTTTGCATATATTTCTAATGAATAGTTATAATTAAATTTTATTCCTTATTTTTTTAAGAGGAGTGCAAAATCTTTATACATATAACTGACCGTCATCTTGTTTTATGATGTTTTTCATGCATCTTTGCTGTTTATTTTGCTTTATATCTTTTGATACATGGGCTATATTTACTTTTGCTTTCCTCTAGTGTTTTGGCAGGCACATTATAGATACTTTTGTTAGCTCTATAATATTTTAACCAATACTCTCTAATTATCAACACAAATGAAAACAGCATCTATTGACTCCTCAATTTATTAGTTAAGGAAATTAGTTAAGGAAATTCTCATCCCAATCATTGATGTCATCTGGAATGTTAGGCCCAAACTTTACATTAAATTATTTATTACATTTCTCCTTTTTCAATAGTTTTTACTTTTTTCTGTTCTTAACTATAGTTAAAACTGCTATTCAGAATTAATTTTATATTTTTACACCTTTCAACATGTTTGATATTGGTCTCTCTTTATTAATTTTGTCATTTGATGGACCTCTTTGCCTGCCAACTAAGAACTTTTCTGCTATCAGTAAAGTTTTATTGTATAATAGTATTCATCACAGCATAAATGCTGTTAGTTTTTGTTTCTTCAGTAAAACAGATATGCAAATGTTTTCTTTGTCTTTAATTTCTTTTAGTTTCCTGTTTATCATTTCCCCCTTTTTGTTCTTTTTTTTGCAATCTGAGATCTTTTCAAATTTGTTCTACATGCTTATAATTCAGTTTTCATTTTATTTTGAAAATCTTTTTTCAAAACTCAGAAAGTCTTAAGAATACCACAAACTTCTACATACTTTCATTTGAACTCACCATTTGCTAACATTCTGACAACTTTGCCTTATGAGGATATTTATCTATGAACACATTAGTACCTTCTTTCTTTCTCAATATACTTTATACATGTTATTACTATTGTTGAAATGTGAGAGCAAGTCACATACATCATGAATTTTCTTTTTTTAGAAAGCAGGATTTATTGAGAGGACAGAAAAGCTCCCACAGTGGGAGGGGACCCGAAGGGGTTGCCACACCATGATTCTTTATCCCTGCAACTTCTATCTCCTGAAAGCTAAGACTTTCTCTTACATAATCATATTGCAATACTATAATCCTATAGCACAGTCCAGATGCATATTTCACCAGTTGTTCTAATAATACTTAAACATTTTTTTTTCACTAGTTCAGGAGCCAATCTGTAACCGCACATTACATTTGGTCATCATGTCTCTTTAGTTTTCTTAAACCTAGAACACCTTCTCAACTTTGCTTTGTTTTTCACAATGTTGACATTTCTGAATATCTACAAAAAACTTACAGTTAATATCATACATAATGGTAAGAACTTTAAAGATTTCCCGTTAAAATCAGGAAAAAAGCAAAGATGTGTCATGTCATCACTGCTTTTAGTATCATAATGGTAGGCGTAGTTAATGCAAAACAGTTAATATTCTGATTGACATCTACTATGGCTGGAAGCTCAACAACCATTGTGAACTCATTCTTCTAATGTTATTGAGATGGCAATTTTTCCTTTATTCCATACCTTTAATCTTAATATGAAACCTTGTTCTGTTCTAAAATTCTCTTCCAACCTTAAATATGACATTAAAAAATAATTTCCAAAGTTAACTCTGATTCCTTCCCCTAGGTGTGACTAGCCCCCAGATGTCACCAATGTAAATAAAATTTTTACCAAAAATGTGTAAGATTAGCAGTAACAGCAGGATTTTAGGAAGGTAATGGTGAACTGTAAGTGCAAACTATAACCTAAAAATTAAAAGTCTCATATTTAGAATTGGTAGGAAACTTAGAGATTCTGGAAACTGAGGTCCACAGATATTAACTAACTTGTTCAAAGTCACATCGCTTTTATTATTTATTTATTTATTTGAGTCGGAGTCTTACTCTGTCACCCAGGCTGGAGTGCAATGGCACGCTCACGGCCACCCCAGTGTTGACCTGCTGGGCTTAGGCGATCTTTCTGCCTCAGCCTTCTGAGTAGCTGGAACTACAGGTGTGTGCTACCACGCCCGGCTAATTTTTTGATATATTGTAGAGACGAGGTCTCACCAAGTTGCCCAGGCTGGTCCTGAACCCCTGGGCTCATGCAATCCTCTCGTCTTAGCCTCCCAAGGTGGCTATTGCTTCATTAAATATTTATACTTAAATCATATTTCTTTCTGTCTATTAAGAAATCCCTTACTTTCCACACAATGTAAAGTATGCCATTTGAAATGAGATTGAAGAGGCAGGTATGAAATATAGAAAAACCCAATGTCTTTTGATACAAAAAGACAGGTGTCAGTTTCTAGACATATTTCATGATTAGTCTGTGTGTCTAACTGGGTTTTAACCCAAAACATCCTTGCATCAAGACATATTGGTTTGGGCCAGGCGTGATGTCTCATGCCTGTAATCCCAGCTCATTGGGAGGTTGAGACCAGAGAATCGCTTGAGCCCAGGAATTTGAGACAAGCCTGGGCAACATATTGAGACCTTGTCTCTACAAGAAATCAAAAAATTAGCTGGTGGTAGTAGTGTGGGTGGGTCTGGCATTTCAACTACTCTGAAGGCACAGGTGGGAGGATTGCTTGAGCTGAGGAGGTCAAGGCTGCAGTGAGCTGTGATCCTGCCATTGCACTCCAGCCTGGGCAACAGAGTGAGACCCTGTCTCAAAAAAAAAAAAAAAAAAAAGACATGTTGGTTTGTTCTCTCTCCCTCTGTCTCTGCCTCTATCCTTTTCTTGCTCCCTGTTTCTCTCCCTCCCTCACTTCCATAGAGACAAGACGAAATTAATTTATGACACTTTGAAAATGGAGCAAATTCATTTTCTGTTCACAATTTTCTAGCCCTTTAAGGCTTTGTTAGATGTTTTTGGAGGGATACTAACACTTTATATATGTTATTAGACACTATGTCCTTTACAAATATTATCTCATTTAATCCCCACAACAATCCAGGAAAATGGCATGAATGAATTTTACAGTCAAAGACTCTGAGGCACAGATAAAATCATTTCCTAAGCATGTACAGAAAATAAGTGGTAGAATGAGAACTCAAGTCTAAATCTCACTTTCCCCCCGCTGTACTTCACTAAGTGCAAGTTTGAAAAGAATAAGAATTTTGTTGATAAACTCCAGAAACATAGATAATTCATTTGTCAAAGTTTCAGGCACCTAGCAATGTTACAGCATTCATTTTCTGGGATAATTGCTGTAGTTCCAAGCAGTGCTGGGCACATAAGAAGTGCTGCTCAAAAATGCTGCTGACTTAAATCCAAGTAAAAGATGTCTTCAGTTCTTTTTTTTTTTTTGAGTGGTTAATTATTAATTTATTGACAAGAAAGCTACCATCTAAAAGTTTCTAGAATTGTCTCTGTATAGTAAGTGATGTAGAAAAAAAAATCACTTGAGTAGTCATGTAATTGAAAGATAATGCACACAATTCCCGAAGGAAAGGATGTGGCAATAACTTTTCTGTGACTCAAAAATGGCTTCATCTCCCAATATCCTCTTGGTGTGATAATCTTTTTCCCCCCTTTTCTTCCTTTCTCTCTCTCTCTCTCTCTCTCTCTCTCTCTCTTTCCACAAAACCTCAGGTTAAGTATTAGTGTGAAAATCTTGACATTGAAGAGAAAACATGAAAATTTACTCTAGAACTAATGAACTACCTGAAAACAAAGAGAAGAAGACCTTAACTACTTTAGGGTCAAAATACTTAAAACATCTCTGAGGAACTGAGATGGTCCCCACCGGGTTATACTGGCAGGATGGTTCCTGAGGACCCCCACAAGTAAGCACACCATGAAGGCAGAGAGAGTGTGGTGATGATGATCAGCATTCATACTCAGCTTGGCTGAGTCTGGAAGCTCTTCCTGAACCAGCCATTCTAGTATGAGTCACCCATGGTGCCATAACCCTAGCAGTCAAGCTTAGAACACAAGACTGGGGAAAAGCCTCTTCTCCCTTAAATAATTTCTGTGGTTTCTGTTGGCAGCTGGATGATTAGTGGTTCTGTCATAAACTTAGCAAATGTGCAGAGGTAATGCAGAAACTGCTGTTTCAATGGCAAAATAAGTGACAGAAGTGGAAGTGGCAGTAACAGATGCATCAACTGCAGAGAAGAACAGTATGCTAGTGGACTGATTATTCCTGTTCTTTCTCTACATAGTCCTTGGAAAGCAAAACTGGCCCCCTGGGACTCACCAAGCCCACCTGGAGTTCTTGGATATACATACATATTGAGAGATACATACATACATGTATAACAGTTTTTTACTTTATTTTTTATTTTTTCAATTTTTAATTTTTTAATTTTAAAGACGTAGGGTACAAGTCAGGGTAAGGTATACAAATGATCATTTGATCATTATGATTTTTTTACTTTAAGTTTGTTCCATGCAATATCTATCTGGATATTCAAATTGAACTGAATGCCTTGTATCTTATCTGTCAACCTCACCTTCAATGTAAAAGTATTGAATTCCTTTATCATTTTGTCAGGTGAGTTCTCCAGTAGGGGTCTTACCAGTTAATAAGCCAAAGCAGACTGTAAATACCATTTTCTCTGAATAGCCTCTGGGCCTAGCACTGTAACATTGTTTAACACTCTATATTGCAATCACTGGTTTTCTTACATCTCCTTTAGTTTTCTGTGAGCTATTTGAGGTCAGGCAATGTGTGTTGCCCATCTCTGTATCTCTGAAGCTCAACATAATGCCTGAGACAGTCATGACAATTTGTTGAAAAATAAATGTTTGAGTAAATTAATTCCAGGCGCAAGGAACTTGGGCAAGTCATCATTTCATCCAGTAGAGGGCAGCTGTGCACCCAGTATTGTAGAAAGTAATCCAGACATCGGGCTGAGTAAAGCAGCCTTTTGAATTTGAAAAAAATCTATACCTCCAACTCTCTACTTAGCAGTGGTGCCCCACTCCCGCATGCCTGTGCCAATATGTACAGAATCAAGATCAGTCAGTGTGAAAGATTCTTACTGTTCTATTGAAAATCTCAATCAAGCCGGGTTCGGTGGCTCAGCCTGTTATCCCTCACCTTTGGGAGGCTGAGGTGAGTGGATTGCCTGAGTCCGCGGGTTCGAGACCCGCCTGGGCAACTTGGCAAGACCTCATCTCTACAATAAATCAAAAATTAGCTGGGTGTGGTAGCGCGCGCCTGTAGTTCCAGCTACTCGGAAGGCTGAGGCAGAAGGATCGCCGGAGCCCAGCAGGTCAAGGCTGCAGTGGCCGGGAGCGGCCACTGCACTCCAGTCTGGGCAACAGAGTGAGACTCCCACTCAAAAAAAAAAAAAAGAAAGAAAAGCTCAATCAAATCTCAACCCATCCTTTCTTCTCTTTACAAATGCAAAACTCGGGCCATTGCCTTGCTAGAGTCTGGTGTGGTCATGTGTTCTTTGAGCCATGGCTGTCGCCATGCTTCCTGGCTTTGGTCCCCCTCCTCCACCTTGGGAGGTGAATCTTCTTTCTTCCTTCTCTTTCTCTCTTTAATTTACTTTTAAATAAACTTTTCTCAACCTTAAAAAAAAATGCAAAACTCTCTTACCTGAAAACATTTGAAAAAACTGAATCCATCCAGGTGATTTCTTTTTTTGAACAATAGTTGATAGTTTGATACATTTATACAGAGTTCAAAATATTTTAGGCATTGTCATTACACTTTAATATATTCCACTGTATCATTGTTTCACAGTCATTTTTGTGTAAAGTATACATGATTATATAATCTTTAAAGTATTATTTCCAGAGTTGGAAAGATGGTGGCCGAGTCAGTCAGACTAAGCGAATCCTGCTTGAGTGAGTGTATGAAAACTTTTGTGTATAGGCTGGTGAGCAAGTGGGCATGTGAGTGGCTGACTGAGTGAGGGCTAGGGAGCTGGTGGCCAGGGTTCTCCTGGTGCAGGGACTTGGTGCCACAGCTGCTGGGCTTGGACCCTAGTGATTCCTGAGACCTAGAAGCCAAGCATCATTTTTAAAAAAATCAACAAAACGCTTCCTGGGAAGAAAATGCTGGGAGAGACTGACTAAGTGGGGGCTTGTGAACAAGTGGGCGGGGACCTGGTGCAACAGCTGGTGCTGCAGCTTCTCTGCTCAGTCCCTGGCTGTTCCCAGGTTGCAGAAGCCGAGTGCCATTTTTTTTAAGTGGGCAAAAGTTTTCCTGTGAAGAAGTGGCAGGGAGAGACTACACCCCAGGCTCTGCCTCACCACTGCAGCAGGAGAGACTGCTGGCTCCAGGCTTTGCCTCACCACTTCGGTGCCTGGCAGGGCACTGGAAGTGGGGGCTGCCAAGGGAATCCAGAGGTGGAGTCCCATGGAGGAGGACAGGGGAGACACCCTGCCTCCGTCTTGAAGGCAGGACAGGAAGGTGCTCTGGCTTGCTTGCCACGGAGCAGCAGACCGGATCTCTGTGACTGGCAGATCAACTACTCAGGGATTGATTGTGACCCAGAGGGAATATCCTGAAAGCACGAATTTCGGAGGGACCTAATGAGTACTGAGTCCTAGGCACCCCACCCCCTACCCTGATTCAGCTGCGGGACAAAGGGTGTGGCCAGGAAAGGATGAAGTAGACCTCCAAAGAGATCAGTAGTGAGTTTGGGGCTGACCCCAACCCCCTCCTCCCCAGCAATTCTCTGAATATCAGACTTACACAGTTGGGCCACGACTGAGAGGGATAAACCCAGGCAGAGCCTGGACATCAGTTGCAATAGGAGAACTCCATTCCAGAATAGGCCTGGCTGGGGCACCCCCTCACGAGTACATACATGGGAAAGCGACAATTCCGTATCTCTCCACTGGAGGAGATCTCCTTGACCATAGGAGAGTGGGAGGGAAGGACTGCAGCCCCACCCATGTCCACTTCCCCTCCTTCTTCCCTGCTCTGGACACTGAGGGGAGAGTGAAAGAGGTGACTCTGCAGGAGAGACCTGATTAGATGAATAATTATAGAGCTTACCACAAGAGGACAGGTTTTTTTCTTTTAAATTAAAAATTTTTTTTTGCCTGTTTGTTTGTTAGTTCATCTATTCTTTAAATATTTTTCTTTTGTGCATGAATGTGTACATGAGGGTTTGATCTAGATCACCCCCCCAATTTTTTTCTTTTTGTTTCTTTCTTCTTTTATTTGTTGTTTTCTGTTTATGTGTGTATGTGACTGATTGAATGTTTATCTTTCAATTTTGTTGTTGTTGTTGGTTTGTTTTTGCTCTTTTGTTCTTCTGTTTTTTTGTTTTCATTTTTTATAGTTCGAGTGTGTATCATTATATGTATGAGGGTTCTATCTGAATTCTCTTTTTCTTGGTCATTCTGGCTAGGGATCCATCAATCTTGTTACTTCTTTCAAAAAACCAGCTTTTTGTTTTGTTGATTTTTCTATGATGTTTTTGTCTTCTATTTTCCGTATTTGGGCTTTTATTTTTGTGATTTAGATTCTTCTGCTAAAGTTGGGGTTTTGGTGGTCTTCTCTTTCCACCTCCCTTAGGTGATTTATTAGGCTCTCCACTTGTGATCTTTCCATTTTCTTGATGTGTGCTTATAGAGATATAAATTCCCCTCTTAAAACTGATTTCATGGCATCCCAGAGGTTTTAGTAAGATGTTTCTTCATTTTCATTTGTTTCCAGGAATCTTTCAATTTCT